>MU004545.1:0-45197 GCA_010405375.1 Lophiostoma macrostomum CBS 122681
TAACCTTTAGTATAGATAGTATTAGTATATAAAGCTTTATATTAAGCTTTAATAGTACTATCTCTAAATAATATAGAACTAGACTAGTACCTTAAAAGCTTAAGTAGATATTTTTCTTTATAATTAACTAATTATATATAGTATAGAAAACTAGTAGAAACTGAAGTTTTATAATATAGTTAATATAATTATAGATTAGATTACTAACCTAATATCTCTATATATACTTTAATAGTAAAAAGTAGCTAATATTAAGTAGCTATAAAAAATATAATAAATATAATAGTATATAGAAACTATAATCTTATTTTTCTTATAGAGCTTCTAGAATTTAAGTAAGTTATAGCTCTTATAGCTATTAATTACTAGTAGCTACTATATACTTATATAAAAATTCTTTATATACTTAATAAAGTACTCTAGCTATATAAATTCTAGCTTATTAATAATCTAGCTATTTTACTTAGTATAATATACAAATTATATAATATATTTTTCTAGTACTAAATAAAAAGATAGTATTAGCTAGTAAAGATAATAAAGGGTAGAATTATCTAGCTACTAGTATTAATACCCTAGATTACTATAACCTACTTACAATTACCTAGCTAAATTACTTTTACTTAGCTATATCTTTTAGAGCTAGTAACTACTAGCTAAGCTAATATTTTATTTATTATAAAGTCTATTTTATTAAAGTTATATATATTTTTATTATAAATTCTATATATTACTTTAGTATATACTACTAGATTAAACTAAAGGCTAATAAGCTCTAGATTTTTATAGAGAGCTTACTATTAATTATAGAGTCAATTAAATTATATAGTAAGGCTATCTATTTACTTAATAAAGTTATATAGCTATAGATTACTAATCTATCTAGTATTATACTTAGTAAGTAGCTTATTTACTATATTTTATATAGTACTAAGTATAAATATAAATTTTTATAACTCTAGGTTAAGTATATATCTAGTAATTACCTTCTCTTCTAGCTTACTAAGCTTCTTTAAATTAGGCTAGTAATTGTATTATAATAGAATTCTAGCGTGTTAGCTTTAAGTATACTTTAGGGGACGTTAAATATTACTATAGTACGTTTTTTACTTTAAATCTAATTTTAGAAGATAGCTAAGATAGCAAGGAGGATATTAGCTTTATTATAGGATAATTAAAAAGGAGGTAGTTAAGCTATTATTATTACTAGGTAACGCGTTGTAAAAAGTTAGGTTGGGTGCTAGCTCGCTTATACTGCCAGCTCGCTTATAAACGACGTTGATGCCATTAACAACTTGCAGTTTCCATCGCGGCTTAACACCGAGGATTCACATTCAGATATTATCTTCCACGTATTACGGCAATTGCTTGGAAATTTGCTATGCTATCGGCTTTGTTGTAAGCTGATTGGTCACATTGCGACCTCTAAAGGCGTACCGCCCGCTTATCGGGTCAGCCTTGCCCGCAGGGCTTGTGCATCGCACATGGGAGGATATAGCTGTCCATTCTAGGTCGTGTCTTCACGCGCTCCAGTGCGCCCATAAATTTCATGGTTGCAAATGTTGTCATGTCTAGGCATGAAAGCCTCACCCACAGGGAAACAACGAGATTTGCGCCATCACAAACTCATGCCAAATTATGAACCATGAAACCAAAAAATCCAGATTGGACTAACAATGTTAATACTTTTGAGAACACGAGAGCCTGCTCCTTTTCATGATGACCGTCTTTGTTTTCATTACACTACTGTTGGTCACTACATCCGCACGCCCCCGAAAGCAGCTTTTGGATCAAACTTAGCACATCTTCGAACTCTGTGCTGTCCGCCCTTCCAAGCCCGCATTCAGTCGCAACGCCAAATTCCGGTACGTAAGTATTGGCTGCTTGGATCGAACCTCTTGTTCCTTCTTCGTCTTCTGCGTGAAGCAGCCCGAGATAAAGCTCCGTCTCCCCCAGATCCAAATGCTCCAGGGGCGCGAAATAGAGAGCATCCGTGCGACCCTTTGGGACTGGCATATGGATCCAATTGATGTGGCGTGACAGGCTGGACTTGATAGAGTTGGCGAAGTCCACCATAATTGCGGTATCTGTCGGCTCCACAAAGTGTTTGTGGTCGAAGTCGCCGTAGCAGAGATGGAAGCCCAATTCTACTGAATCGTGGACTGCAGAGGCAATGCGTACGACACGCTCGATTAAGCCTTCTTTGATGGGGGCGAACCAATCCACGGGCACTGAGGCAACACCCTCAAGAAATGCGAACTCGGATGGGCAGTCGAATTGTATCGCAAGGTCGTGAGCTGGGATGTTGTCTTGTATTTTCGCGATTACATCTAGCAGCGCGGACTCATACAGTGGTTCGACGTGGGGGCGATACGCTTGCTCGATGAGATTGCATAGTATGTTGATTGGAGTTGGCAGACAGACTTGGAAGCGAACACCAGGAAGGATGATGCCTTCATCACGCAGTGTGCAGAAAATTCTGTACGATGAGATAGCATGAGTGTCATACTCCAAAGGCCCCAGTTTGAAGTTCTCGATGTTGAGGTTGATATCTGTTGCTCTGGAGGGTGCCGAAACTGAGGCTCGTAAAAGACTTGGATGACTTTTGAATACGTCTCGCTGCCACAGGATAAAATCACTTCGCTTGCCTGGCTCACCATCTGGCAGTCGACGAATATGGGTTCCGAGACTGGTGCAGATCCGATGGTATACGCTGCGAGTGCTTGGAAGACAGACACTGCCTACAAAGTGGATGGTCTCGGCGATCGGGGGTAGTGATAAGGCCATATCTGTGGAAATTTTCTCGAGTTCCTGTTAGTGGGTATTTCTGTACTCCATAGTGACGTGCAAGCTGAGCGTTGCTCTAGAGGCCGTGCTGCTGCGCCGCAATCTCACCGCAGCCGAAAATTGCACATTGGGCATCATTATTTCCTTCATGCTCATCGTTCGGTTTACCTATAAAAAGCACTGGGGAAGATTATAGAATCCTCCCAGCAGTGTTGAATATGCCACAAGAAACTAAACCATACAGAGAGAGAGTAGTGTTTTGCTCGTAAGAGCTTCATTGTTGAGTCGTTGCTCTTACGAACAAAACACTACTCTCTCTCTAAACCATACAGGTGCTTTGCGAACTTGTTTCTCTCACACTCTCACGGCGGACCCCCGGCAACGCAAAGTCCGTATCCTGGCCACATGTTCTCGCATCCACTTCCTATATCCATATTCCACTTATATAGTCGCGCGATGGTGAGCTTGTTAGTATCGAAAACATTCTGGCACGTCTCGCCATTTTGCGGGGTGTAGTACTTCGAGCACGTCGTTGGCGTTCCACTGCTCAACGGTCCGGACGTTGCCGAAGGATTTGTGGAAGTGGAACTTCGCGTTGGTGCGGAAACGCAGTAAGCGTAGTGCAAGAGCATAGTCTCAGAATGGCGGTCTTGAAGCAGGTCTCGGGTGGTTTGAGCATTATCGTGGGCAGTCTGAACATGGCGCGCTGGCTCTTTGCGACGGGCATTCAACTCGTCGACCCGGACCCCTTCACATTCACCTCCTGCGTGATATCGCGCTGGCATACTTTCTGCCGCCGAACGATCTCGATATCCAGGTTCGTGTCGTATGGAGTAATCTAGCTAAAACAAAAAACGCCAGATGGAGACGGCTTTTGGCATGTCAGGAGGGGCAACGGGCGATCATAGGTAACGCAGCTGAAAATCCTGTCATGAGCATAGGCGCCAACATTGGCAGCTCCCTGGCCGTCACTAAAGCCTCCGTTCAACCACCATCGTCCCAACCGCAGCAGTCCTTCTAAATACCTACTGTGCAACCCGCCAAAGCTCGCGTAAGGAGGAACTAAAACTCAGGCAAGCAGCCCTGCGGTATGCTCATCCCCAATCCCAGCAAAAGCAGGCTTCGCCATCGGCTTTCTTCCCCTGCCTGCACCACCGCGAATGGGCAAACTGTGGCCTGCCCTAGCTTACTGGGTGCAGACACCCAAAGAACAAAGACTTAACAATCTGAAGCTCTTACGAGCAAAAGATTACTCTCTCTGGGTGCGGCCCAAAGACCCCAAGCGCGAGAGGCTGAGCAAAACCAAGAAGCCGCCGTCGAAGATCCCCACGCTGCGGGGTGTGCCAAAAGGGCCACCGAAAGACACCCCAAGGACTAGAGCACGGGACAAGGCCCCGTCCGCCTCCTGATGAGACACATCGTCAGACGGAAGTGGTAGACAGTAACTGTAATAGAACGTTCTGCATGGTGGTGAATGGCTCCAATGTCAAAACGCGACTACTTGCCTTGTGATGCTTCGTATGTTCGATTAGTGACGAGTGGAGTTGCTCTCTCTTCGCTTACTCGACTGTTCCCTCCTCGTCATACTATACATGAAGTACCTCCTGCGCCTCATTCCGCTCAACAGAGTCTCCCGTATACTTGTACTAGAGCCAAGTCAACAAAGCCCAACAACCGAAGCATCATGGATTTACACAGTCACAGAATTCCTCGCAAAGCGCCAAGGCCTTCGGCGTGCATGTTGGGGTGGTGGGAATGCAGAATAACACCTGGCCACTGCATTTGCAATTGCAATCGTTGACGCAGACGTTTGTCGATAGGCCGTCGTGGCAGCCGACACCAGCGGTGGTATCGACGTCGGTTTCGTCGTCCCACTGTTGTCGTGTAAGTAAATCAATGTAGACTATTACATACCATACTAGATGAAGACGAGATTAGACAAGGGGAGGGAATAGGGAAGAGGGAAGTCAACGTAGACATCAACACAGACATAAAGCGCACGAAAACGACTTAAACCTACTAACGCCCACAGCCGTCCCATCCACACACGTAATAACCTCGTCCGGCTCATCCCCTGTATCAACCTTAGAGATCGCGGTCCCGTCACATCCACTCTCGGAGTAGAATGTGCAAGCGACGTGCCCGTTCTTCTGAATGACGGACATCGGGATCAGAGAGTCGCTGGTGCAGGGGTGCGGCCCGTCGCCGCCATTGTACTGCGAGCAGAGTACGTCCGGCATGGCGGTGTCGAAGGTGTGGCATGTGTTGTCGCTGAGGCCGCTGAGGATGCGGTATATGGTGGCGGAGGTGGCGGAGCATGCGCTGACGTCGTTGTAGATTGTGACTTGGGCGATGGTTAGTAGGGGATAAGGGAGGGGATGTGATACGTACTGTCGAATGCGTGAATAGTTGGGGTGAGGATTGCGATGAGCACGGTGTTAAGTGGTCGCATTTTGGGTGAATTGGAAGATGGCGAAGGAACAAGGAAATTCAGATTGTCCAAAGAATGAACAGGTGACGCGGAACGCTCAAAAGTTCGGAAAATATCGTATTCCTCGTCTGCGTTAAGTTGAGGAAAACCCTGGTGTGGGGATAAACCAGATTAAACGAAGTGCTAAATGACTTTGTGAAAGGTCGTGAGGCACCCCAGAATGAATATGGGAAAGTTGTGCAGTGTTAGGGCGAGAAAGACTCATGTATATGTGTCGTAAGGTCATGAAATAGTACGAATATTTCGAACCGCATGCCGAGTGTGGGAGAGGTGAGTATCAGCCCCGTGCCGCAAGTCAGCCGTTCACTTCTGCAACCACGATCCTATTGCGCCCTCAAATCCCGCCGTTTTTCAAATAACGTCATATCCCCCGAATGCTACAGCCAATCACCTTTGAACGTATATGCATTTCAAATTCGCTGCAGGATCTGTAACTCACCGCGGGCGTTTAGTGTATCGACGTGTAATCCTTTGTGGCACTGATACATATGTTGGGGCTGCATGTGCCATATCTGTGCCACAAGACTTTGTGTTCCAAGCTCGTTCATACCTCGCCCCACATCATCATCAGGCCCAAAACAAATGCATATCTGGAGTATGTGCCGTAGCGTTTCGCGATCATCCAGTGTGATTGGGCAGCTCGACCGACCACCACTGGTGAAGTGAACAGGTGTTTCTTTGAAGTGTTTCAGGGGAGATGCCTCAAGCACAGGGAAAAATGATTGACAAGGGTTCTTGTATATCTTTACAGCTTCATTGGTCCTTGTTTGGTGGCTGACTAGCAAGTGCTCGAGCGGTGTTCTAAAATTGGCAGAACTGTGACATGCCTGCCTTGTCTTGCCGCTGACAGCCTTGCGAACAACACAGTGTCAAGATTGGACACATCGTTCAACTCCAGTGTACTGGCCGGGTCTGTAGTTGTTGTTCGTTGCCATGCACTATGATTCTGAGACTGGTCCTTGTCGCTGTGAAGAATGGTGTCTTCGAGCTGACCCACATGAAACAGCATTCGTAGCTTTTCCAAAGTTTTATGGACACTTTGAGTTTCTTTTTCAGATAGTATTCGATTTTTCCAGGTTTCGGAGCTGCTTGCAAGACACCATCCATAAGACTTCATTTCCACTTCGCATCGAATTGTTCTATGGACTACACGATTATTCCAATGAGAATAGGGTTGTCCTAGATTCTGCTACCCGTCCTATCTGTCCTCTTCATCTTCACGGGTGAAACTGTATACTACGCCGCTTCCATGGCTGTCCCAGGTACTGTTCCTGTGAGGTGATCCGGAGGCACCCAGACTCCTGAATTACATTGCAAGATTTGGTTTCAGTTACCCGATGACGATGCCAGATATATATAGAATCTCTGAAAATTCTGCCGTCTGTTAGGAGTCCTGGGGGAGGCGCAGAAGCGTTATACGCGGCCAACCCGAAGCCAGTGCTCTATCCTAGAGCTACGCCGTATCCAGTATGGCCTTAGTGATTGCATGCTTCCTATTTAAAAGACACTGGGTCCATTCTTTCTTATTGTTAGTCACAGACAACGACTTTCAGGACTGCTGAGTTCCCTTCACAATGCATCTTACTTCTCTTATCATATCTTACGGGTTCATGTGGCTTCCCGTTTTCGGATTCGAAGGTAAGTTTCTTGGAAACGGATATAAGACTTCAAAGCTACAGAGGCCAATACAGGAAGCTGATTCATTCTAGGCGTCACAATCTACGAGGATGTCCACGGCTGCGACGCAACGGACGACACTCACTATCGCATCCTAAGTGGTCCGAGTCAGGGCACCTGCTACACCTTTGACCAGCCTATGCCTGATCTAGATTGTGTCTAATACTTCAACGGAGAAAAGACTGGGGGATGTGACTCGTATTCTCTGTTGCCTACATCAGTACTGGTGAGGAACAAGATGAGAGCGTGTCTGTTCTTCGGGGACGAGTCATGTGATCCCAATGAAG
Source organism: Lophiostoma macrostomum CBS 122681 (assembly GCA_010405375.1). Taxonomy (NCBI): domain Eukaryota; kingdom Fungi; phylum Ascomycota; class Dothideomycetes; order Pleosporales; family Lophiostomataceae; genus Lophiostoma; species Lophiostoma macrostomum. The sequence continues at coordinate 7,243 of MU004545.1, forward strand.
CCAGGGAGGTCAATGATGGGTGCGCTTCAGCAAGTGATATGGGCTTGGCTAATTATAAGTCCTTCAAGTGTTATGTAAGTACATCTCCAAGCACTCTGTCTCCGATTTGCCAATCTTCAATGTTGTATCAGCTAGCACGGACTTATTGACTCATCACAGTGGGACGGCTCTATCGATATCCTCGGTCTCGTTGGTTGTGGCGACGGTATGTCTACAAATGTTTGCGTCAATGACTGTAACTGCAAGTGTAACGGCCAAAATCTCAATTGCCCTAGCGAAGAGGATATGGGGCCATTCTGTAACGTTCGCGCTCTGCATGCTTGCCAAACGCTTTGTAGCTGTGTCAATCCCTGAATACAAGACGAAGAGACATACGGAAAGATGGGGGAGCCAAAAGATGAGATAGAATTTTGAACGTGCAGCTTTCATATGCTATAATTATTAGAAAGCCAAGTACACACCAAGTCGGAATCACTGCAGGATTCTTGTCCGCTGATGAAGTCTTTCGTCAACACACAGAATTCCGCGTCTCACCATCCCACTCAAGCCATCTTCCCATCCCCCCCAACCCTCCTCTTCCGAATCCTCACACGCACCTTCTCCAACGGCCTAATCTGCCCAATTGCCACCTCCCTCAGCGGCGGCATACTCTCTTCCACACTCTCGGGATCCGGCAACAGCACCTCATACTCGCACAGCAAGACCACCAACGTAGCCGCCTGAATCGCCTTCGCCAGATAGCGTCCCGGACACAAATGCGACCCGCCCCCAAACGTGCTGTGCAGCGCGCCAATACCCTCCATGCTAAATCTGCCAGTCCGAATCTGGCCTCTCTTCTCTCTAGCCGGTTTGTCTGGGACAATGAAACGCTCTGGCCAGAATTCCTCTAGCGGGCGCTCGACGGTCTGGGGTCGGGCGGAGGCCCAGAGCGGGGTGTTGAGAGCGAGATCGTGAGAGAAGATCATGACTTGGACGCCCTTTGGCAGCGACCAGTCTTCGTCGAGCTGGAAGCCGTCGACCTGGCATTGGCGCAGTGTGCCGGTTGCCATGCGGAGGCGCCCGATTTCGGCGTGCATTGACTGGATGATGGGAAGCGAGGTGAGTGTGCCGACGTCGTATTTGCCTGATACTGGATCGAAGAGTCCTTTGATTTCGCTGTGTATGTATTTGTTGAGCTCCGTGTTCCGAAGGGTTTCGAGGATGAACCAGAATGTGGACGGCATGGTATTTGAAGTCGACCTAACTCGTCAACTTATTACACAATATATCATTCAGTCATTTGATCAACATACCCTTGCATGATAGCGAGTGCCTCAGCAGCTCGAGCCTGGTAGTCCAATGTGTTATTGGCAAACACGGCATCTCTCGCCTGGAAGAACTTCGACCCCGACTTCGCATCCCATTCCGGGTCCTCCTCTGCCGTCTTCGCAAAGTCCGTACCTGGATGAACCGACTGCAGCCAAATCGACAAATTACCGACAAGACGGTCCCGTGTGTTGTAGGCGGTCGGCATCATGAACCTTGGCAGGCCTCTGAAAAGCTGCTCGACGTTCTTGTCAAACTCCCAAAAGTCGCGAACAATCCTGGGATGCATCCTCAACAGCTCGGAGCCAAAGATCGTCTCCATCGTGGCCCGCGCAATCTCGTTCTGGAAGAACGACCACATGTCTTCGATTTCGGTCCAGAACTTCTCTTGGATCATCTTGTTCGACATGTTGCGCCGCAGAGTTGCAATATAGACATCCACCATGGAAACTAGCGCTGTACCGGAGAAGTATTGCCGTGGAAGAGCTAGGTGGGCGTGGTCTATAGCATCGCTTTCCTTGCGCCCTTTGCCAATATCCTGATAAAGCTGTACAGCCTCCTTTGGCGTTCCCATGATCTTCTCGTAAATCTGCGCGTGAAAGTCTGTGACCGTCATTTGCTTGACCGATTGGAACACCTTCTTGACGTGTTCTGCACTGCGGATGATTAAGAAGTGTGTGGGCCCTGCTTTGATAACAAACGGAGCAAAGTCTCCATATTCTCGACTGGAGAAGAGTCAGTACACAACAAACAACGCATGTGCCTTCTTACATGGCGTTTGCAAAGAAGACGGGAGGCCCATGTCGCAAGAGGCCGAATACATGGAAGATACCGGGTATCGAGTACGGAAGGGTCGGAGGAGTTTTGCTTTTCGAGATGCTGCGCGCTCTTCGGTAAAAGAAAGTCGTGGAAAGATACTGAATAAGAAAAGGTGCTAGAATTAGAAAAATCACTAGTCGTAGCGAGGTGCTCGCGTGAAGCAGCGGAGACAACGCAGACGTGAGCGTCATCTCGTGTTAAAATAGATGTGTGTCGGAGACGGTACACTCTGACTTCTCGGGAAGCCTGCAAGCGAGCGGGGACTTCACAAGGTATCTAAGATGGAATGAAGTGAGTAAGAGATGCCACGGGAGGGGATACAAACATGAAGGTCAATGCACGCTAGCCACTAGTACCGGAAAGCGCTGACAGCTGTCACTAGTGCAACACTAGCAACGTTCGTCAGATGGATCAACAGTTGCTTCGTTCTTTCATTATCTCTGATTCAACATGGAATATGCGTGGACAGGCGGACCGCTGCGAAGATCCTAGAGTCACCACCCTTTGAAAGTCATCGTTGAGCTCCATTCATCAAGCCCGTAAAGAGTTAAGGTCAGCCTCTCACAAAGTCGTATTGCGCACCATTGGGGACAGAATGTTCACCAAATCAGTCAAGTGATCCTATCTCCTCGTATCCACTTTGGTACCACAACGCCACCTCATCTCCCGGGTACGTTACCCACACCAACTCATCCCAGCTTTTGGTGGGACCCTATGTATCTCTCATTCGGATCCGAGCGGCGACCTTCCTCGTTGGCTTCACGACCCCAAAAGCCATATCCTCAACTTTAGGCGTTGCCCCCCTCGCACTCTCCGGGTTCTGCAACTCAATCTCGTACTCGTCCAAAAGAATGGCCATCGCAGCGATGCCAATGTTCTTCGCGAAATGACGACCAGGGCACTTGTGTGAGCCTCCGCCAAAAGGGAGCAGACAGGCACCAAGACGTGAAGTTGTAAACTTCTCCTTAGTCTTATCTCCCGTGTTCTCTGAGACCAGAAATCGTTGGGCCCTGCTGGAACGTTAGTTTGTCTGATGCAAAACACCTGCAGGGTAACCCGACGTATACGTCGAGGATATAGGGACTTACCAGAAAACATCCAGCGGCTTTTCTGTCGTACCTGGCCTGGCTTCCTCCCACGACTCTGTGCGCAGCCCCAAGTGATGAGCCATGACCAATACTGTTGTGTCTTTTAGAACCGAATATCGATCATCGAGGGTAACAGACTCCGTCTCTACAAATCTACTGAAGGTGGCCGCATTCCTCAAGCGCGTCGCCTCTGCGTGCATGGACTGCATGTGAGGAGCGGACGAGAGTTGCGTAATGTCGTAACCCTTGGTATCAGGATTGTAATGCTGCTTGATTACGCCGGAGAGATCATCGCGCAACTTGGGGTCCAACAGCGCCTCGAAGATGCACCAGAACGTAGTTGGCACGACATTCCCGTTAGCTGCGAGAGTCATCCCAAGCATCTCGGAAGCGCGCGCATCTTCGTTGAGCGGCATTTGCGACAACGCTTTCTCCCGCTCTTGGAGTAGAGACGACCCTACAATGTGATCCCAGTCGGGATCAATCATGGCTTTCGAGTTCCGTATCTCGTGGTGTTTCTTTACACGTCGGCCCCATTGTCTGAAGTGTCGCAAGAGCCGGCCTCGAGCGAGGTAGGCCCCCGGCATGAAGATACGTGGAACGCCCTTGATGAACCCCTCGAAACGTTCAACAACGGCCCAGAAATCCGTAACGAACCCTGGGTACCCCTCGAGAATCATGGTTCCGCAGATTGTCTCCATGAGGGTGCGTGTCATGAGGTGCTCCATGAAGTCGTATAGATCCGGGATGTCCATCCAGCCTTTCATCGTGACCGTTCCTATAATGTATGTCGTCAACACATTCTGCCGAAACGTGGAGAGAAACCGTTCAGATATTGGGATGAGAGCCGGTCCAAAGAGCTTCTGTTTGAAGACCTCACTGTGGAGGAAGGCCGTTGTCTGTTCCTGTTTCGGAAGACTTTTGTCCTTTTGGTAGAACGCCACTGCATCTGCTGGACTGCCAAGCATCGTCTCATAGAGCCGATAAAGGTGTTTCTCTGCTGAGATGTCGTTGTTGTCCCGAAGAATTCGGCGAATGTGAATTGGATCCGAGAGGATCAGTGTCTTGAAGCTCCCAGTCTTCACGAAGAATGGAGTCGTGGTGCCATGGCTCTTACTATTCGGTATCAGTACATCTGCAGCTTGACGGCCTTGGAAACATACAAGGTGACCGCGAGGAACCTACTACCATTGTGCAAGAGCGACGCTCCATGACCTGGGTGTTGAAGGAAGCGTCAGCGAAAGTTCAATGAAAAGAATGGGAAGGACTAGAGTCAGGGATGTGGTGGAGGCTCATCAAGGTACTCTCGTAAGCGCATCTAAGGACAGCGGTACCGTACGATTGAGCGGCCCTCACATACCTAGAACAGGAATCCAGTAGGGGAACGTTGGCGGCTCTTTCCCTCGATGATGATAGTAGGCGTAGCCGGTCCAGACACGCGTTACCAGACAGACCACGAAGACAGAGAAGATGACGTTGAGGAACATGTCTTACGCCTCGTGATGGATCACGCAGACCCAAAAATTCGTAGAGGGCGAACTGAGAAAGGCCAGAATAGATCCTTGACTGTGTTGGGTCTGGTGAAGAAAGAGGCGAACGGCTTGGGGTCGGTGAAAGACCAAGCCAAGGTTTGCGCAAGGAAGGCGCGCTTGTGCCCGTTGCCTCACCGCGGGCGATGCCACGAATTCCAAAACCTGGACCACTCACGCTACCTGTAAACACATTTCGTGAATCATGAGCGACTGTAGGCTCGAAGGTCTGTGGGTAGGTAATACGCAATGACACCTTACGTAGGTACACCGGGTGATACATGCCCGCACGTCAACCCACTGGATTGGATAGCTGTCACAACTGCCGAAAGATGGAACTAAACTTGTAATCGGTCTGAGTTGGACACTGAGCCAATCGAATCTGCGAGAAAAAAACGAATTCGTGTGAACCAACCTTTTCGAGGCGGTCTGCGATACCGCGAGCCGCTCGTCTCCACTTGGCGTAACGGCCTTGGACAGTGTCGAGCATGTACGCCCCAAGATCTGAACACGTTAGCTGCTCAGACTGTACACCAGTTACAAAATAATGATCTAGAGAGTGAGTTGGCGTAGCTTTGCTTTGGTCACGACTGTCACCATCACACACCGAGATTCAATCTGTAATAAAGAGTACTTGAATTGGTTAGCCAACAACGGACTACCTTGTGCCCTCGATTTGTTCGAGAAAGCCTCTATAATCGAGGCCATATCATTGTACATGTTTGTGTCTCCCATCACCGCACGTCTCATATTGCTACTTTTGCGGCCCCTGCAGACCATTCGGAAATGCGTTCTTGAGGAACTCTTCCGCGGCAGCGTCAGCTAAGCCAGTCGTCTCCATTGGCGAGTCGTGCATCTCCTCATACGGTGGATTCGGATTGGTATAGTCGGGATTCTCAGCGTAAGCCATGCGCAAGTAGGAAGCCATGCCGTGCGTGACCATCTGCTCGCCGTTCGTCGCCTCCGGGTGCCTGTCGAAGTAGTCGGCAAAGACTATGATCTGGTGGAGAAACATTCTCATACCTGGATGCTCCATCACCTGGTCATATACTGAAGCTTCAGTCTGTGTACCTGACGACTTGGTCACAGGTTTGTCAGTCATGGTTGCTGCTGATTTGGGAGCTGGCTTGAGAGCTGGCTGGAGTGCTGACTTGGGTGCTAGCTTCAGTACTGGCTTCGGCGGTAGCTTGACTACTGGCTTGCAGTCAACTGGCTTGCGCTCATCAGTCATGCGCTCATCGACCATGCGCTCATCAGCCTTGCGGTCCTCAGTCTTGCGCCCATTGGGAACGCGATAAGGCAAGTTGAAGCTACCGCTGCCCTTTGCGCGGGGTCCGGAGGGAGGATTGAAGGGGCGTTCATGCATTGGCTCCCGGTTAAGGGCAGGCTCTCGGGCAGGCTCTCGGGCTGAGCGATAGAAATCTGTGCTGTTTCTAGGCTGGTTCGTCAATACGCTACGTCCGCGACAGCCATCATCACGATCAGCTGGGCGTGGTCGCGACGATGACCGATCCATGCGTCTACCGGATACTTCCTCCCGCCACTCCTGACGAGAGGTCTCCAGCTCAGCGTCCCATGGCCGAGTCGGCAGCGGGCTGCGCTCTCGGAAGGCTCCACTCCCATTGTCCTTGATCTCTCCGTCTTCAGACCCGGGCGAGCGGGAGCGGTTGCGCCCTTGGCCGCCAACCATCTGATCAGGTTGTCCGCGGTCAGCATCAAACTTGCTGCAACCGCAGTGTGCGATCCACCACTCGTTATTCGTTACGCTACGGTCGAGCAGGTTCGGGCAAGCCTACGCAACGTCAGCCTAACAACGGAACAGAGTCAGAGCATATACCTTTCCCCAATGCTGTTGCCCGCCCGGACATGCCGGACAAGCAGCTCGACATTGGCGCCACTGCTTGCGATGGCCGGCGTCCTGGATCTTCCAGCAACGGACGCAACGACTGAACTTGAATTCGGACCCCAACTCGGCACGAGTCTCCTTGCTGAGCCGCCGCAGCGGCTTCGACATGGCGGGCGCCATGGGGGAGGGTAGGTCGGTGGAAGGAGATCGCGGTGGGGAAGGGGAGGGGAGATCTCGTGTTGGTGGTGGGCAGAGCATAAACGCGCTCACGGAAAAACGTTGGGCCGCCGGGGGAAGGCGCGGCGGTGAAGGCGGGTGCCTGCAACGGGACTGCAAGTGACTGCAAGTGATCATTGGAAAAGAAATGAGAGTGAGACATCCAAGGAAGGCGAACAAACACCGAAATGGAAAGAAACCTGGGAACAAGATGACCCGGGATATTAGACAGAATCTACAAACGTGTACATGGCTCCCAAATGAGCACCACAGTTCAAAAGTGGACCAAGTAGGAGGCGTGACAGCCGATTCCAACCCAGATTTCTTAAACGCTTTTCTTGGCTCTTGAAACGAAAACGCCAACCAATGCCCTTTCTATGCAAGTAATACATCGCATCATGCAAAACATTACACAACATGCTTCAAGCGTCTTGACCCCAATCATCCCACTCCTGAGCCCTCTTCTTCTTCCTGTCCTCACTGCTTTCCTCGGGTCTCTTCAGCTTTCCCTTTGGTGGTGGCTTGAGGAAGTCTTCGGGTATGTCATTCCAATCCTTTGGTCCCTTGGACGGCAAGGGCTTCAACGGCGGAGCCTTGCGCTGGTCGGCTCGCTCTTCGTCGCTGGATATGTCGTAGTCATCTTCTGAGACATAACTGTATTGGTCAAACTTCCGCCGGTCAATTGGTTGGAGCTGCACGTCCCCGTCCGCATACATGCCCTGCTCTCGCCCGAGGATTTGGTCTGCCTTGCTCGGGCTTCGGCGCCCTTCCAGCGGAGTGTGCACTACGCCAGTCGAAGTTGTAAGATAGCGAGCCTCCTCGCCATTGCGACGAGGTGACTGCCATTCAGGGCGCCGTGGCAAACGCGGGGTCGGTGGAGAGTGTGAATTGGCTTGCCATCCTTCAGGTACCCGTCCGGAGCGCCGGAATTCAGCCTCTGTTGGAGAATCGATACCCCACCCTGCAGCACGCTCGCGCTGTTTCTGGAGCTGGTCTTCGACTGCGCGCTCTTTCTTCATACGGTCGTGTGCAGCCAGCCACTTGGGACTTGCCTCCCAAGACCAGCCATCGCCAGTGGTGTTGCAGATTGGGACAAACCAAAGTACTGGCGATGGTCCAAAGACATGGTAGACATTACGTTTCCAGCCAAGGTCAAATGCATTGGGAAGCAGCTCATTGTCTCTCTCGTCCAGATAGTCCTCGTACCGATCGTAATTCTGCTGCCGTTCTCGCTGCTCGTAGGAGCTAGCGTTTGGGGGTGCATAGCCATTACTCCTAGACATGTTGCCGCGTGCAGGCGAACGGGAGATCGACCGAGACGGGGATTCGCCCTCTTCGGGCCTGGTAATTCCGGGGAGAGCGTTAGCGTGGATTTCCCGCAGTTGGTCGCTGATGCTCAGGCGGCCGTTGGCTTGAGCGTCCTGGTAATTTCGGTCGTTGAGCTGGTGTCGCATCGAGTTGCGCAATGGAGACAGATATCTAGTCTTCTCCAAACTCTCAATCGTGGTCTGACCCCGGCTTGTCAGCCACAAATGCCATCCGGTGAAGCCGGTAATCACGAGTCCGATGATTCCAGATAGGACGGCGAGTAAAACAAGGTTAACGGGCATGAACGACTCGGTATACTGTCCGTCGCTGAGGATTTCCCGCCATACCCAAGACGCAGAAGCAAAGAAACAAATCCAACAAAACAGGCTCAGATATACAAGAAATAGCAAAAAGGCTTTGTAGTTTCGGAGGCCGACGCAGGTGGCCAGCCACGGGCAGTGGTGGTCCATCTTCAGCACACATCGCTTGCAGGAAGAGCAGTGGTGGGCTCGGTCCGGCTTCTTGGTCTGACATTTCTTGCAGAAGCGGCCGTCGCCCGTGGACGCCTTGACCGTGAACGAGGTATATTGCGTTCCGCCGTTTTCCTGCGAGGGCAGATGGCTGTAGCCATTATTGAGGTTCATCGGCGACCCTGGATCGGTGAAGACGGCGGTCGTGTAGCTCCAGTTGAGCATGAGGTAGAGGAAGACGCCGAGCGCGGACGAGAATTTCCCTGCGCGACATGATTAGCAGTTTTTATTGACGACACCTCTCTTCTATTGCGCGCAATGGTCACTGGGGATGTATTCCCGCCGACTCCCCCGTATTGCCAGATTATATGATAGCAAAGAGCTCACCTGTCCAGACGGCGTTCCTGGTGGGCATGAAGCCGATGCCCGCTTCGACCCACACGGCCCATGATGTCAGGCCGTACACAAACACCAGCGGGAAGTACGTGATTGCGTTGCAGCAATAGCGCTCGACCTTCCGGGCCCAACCCCTTCGGCGCATGGTCCTCGATGGCGACGACGGCGGAGAGGGCGAGCCTAACGTGGCCATGGCAGCAGCGTCGCGCAGGCGGAGGACATGTGGCGGTCAGAAGCCGGTTTGTGAATATCTACAATCGAGTGCTAACAGCCCGGCGATCCATTTGCTGAGGTGTCGCAGCGGGAACAAGTCACAAGGGGGTCGGCGGACGAGTCGCGGCGGTGGTGCACACACCGTTTCAGATCAGCACGCCGCCCGGGCTCAGGGTAACACTAGACGAAGAACGATAGAATCTCAAAAGGCGGGCACAGAGCGAGAGGAGAGCGAGCGCTGCCGGGACTGGCGTACAGGACAGCGCGCAGAACAACGGGCGTCGTCGTCAACAGGCTGAGGGTGAGGCGCAAGCATGACACGCCGGGGCTAGCGTACGGTAAAGGAAGATCGATCCTGCGACCACCTCATAGCGTATGTAAGAGCACGTGACGACTCTACCTCCAGAGGTTCAGAATTCATCGTGCTGCCCGGCGCTTGGCGGAATGTTGGGGCGCTGGAACGCGGGTCTCACCAAGCGCTGATGCGATGGCTGCCCCAGGCAGGGCGACACCCAAAAATACCCGCAGGAAGGGGGTGTTGAAACTCCACTCCTTCTAGATCGCAGACGCGGTGCTGGCACTGCTTGGGAACTGCTCGGTACCCAGCGGCTGGAGCGACAGAGACGGTGTTTTATCACTGTGTCGTCGGTCGTTTGGCTGCGCGACGTGCGTGCCGAGCGCAATCTATCAATTGATGTATCATATAGCCAGCAATTAGCCAGCGCCCGGGCCTGGATGCGCGAGCAGAACCACGGTATGTATGTATGCGCTCCAGTCTGCTGCGTCCATGACGGCGACTGAGCTGCAGAGGAGGATTCTCCGGAGCAGGTGGGCCTCGTCTGGACTGTCTGGCCCGCGAGGGCGCGTTGGATTGCGTCGTCGCACCCCGTGGACGTCCCTACCTTTACTAAACCAGCTGTCCTTAGCCCTGCTTTCGTACCTCACAAGTACCCGCTTATCATCCCTGCTGTGACCGCCACAAGGTGCCTGCCTGTGCTCCGCGAGCGGCATGCATCTGCTGCTCTTAATATATTAGCACCCGCCTGTGACAACCTGGACGGTTTGGAGCCCTGCCACCCTCCTGTGTCGCCCACCACAAACAATCCTATACACCTTGCATTTCCAGTGTCCTCTTCTCCCTCGATCCTCCCATCCCACCACCCTCTGACGACAAAAGCGATGACCTAGCCCTGTTGTTTTCCGTAATACGCACACCTCTCGCCGCATCGCCGCCATGCTTGCAGCTTCGAGACCTAAAACGCTGCCCTTGCTCGCTACTGCCACCGTCCTGCTCATCATCTTCTTCTACCATAAGAATACCGACTACATACGCCTACAATGGACCGCCGCAACCGCGCCCTCGTCGCCGTCATCGATCGACGCCGAACCGCAGAAGCTCGCCGCTAACAGGACGTTGGGGTTCGGCGCGGTGCTGGTCGTCTCCAAGGATGGCTCCGAGCGACGCCACTCGCTTCTGCAAGCCGCCAACGTGACCGACATTGAACTGACAATCCCCCATCAGCCCACATGGACAGAGGGCGACGTGGAGAAGTTTGTGAACAACGAGGAGGACCATGTGCAAAAGGGCTCGATTCTAGCCTGGTTGGGGCATCACAATGCGCTGCGCTGGTACGGTGCATCCGTGGCTTGACACCTGTCACCCTGCCCCCTCGTACTGACGTGACTAGGTTCCTCGACTCCAACCTCGAAACAGCAATCATTCTGGAGGACGACGTGGATTGGGATATTCGGCTCCGCAGCGTTCAGGTACCGCTCGCTGCCAGTGCCGTGCGCTCGATACTACCACCTGCGCGGTCAGTTTCGCACGCAGCGAGCGCCAGCGGAGACCTGTCGCAGTACTGGGGGAATCCTGCATCGTGGGACCTGCTGTATCTCGGTCACTGCGGCGACTACTTTGGCGAAGTGAACAATGATGGACCCAAGCCACCCGAAAAGGGCTTCGACTGGGAGGGACTGCCCCACGTCCTCTACCGTGATCCCAGCCTGCCAGTCAAGGACGACCTGCACCCGTTCACGAAGAGCTTGTTCGATGCGCTGAAGATGGGCGAGCACCAGCGAGCATTCCACCGCTCGAAATTCCCACTCTGCTCCTTTGGCTACGCTGTTACGCGCCCTGCTGCCGAACGCCTCCTCAGCGATCTCGCACCGCCAAAGTTCAAGCCCAAAGGTCCTCGAGCTTTCGACGTTGCACTGCTCCACGCCTGTGGCAAGGGTGCAAAGACGCCCTCGCCCACTCCGCTGCGAAATCCGAAACCGCACCCCGATCCGAAACTCCGCCACAAGTACGCCAGCCCGGGGCTGCGCTGCTGGACGCTCAATTCGGAGCTGTTCCACCACATGCCCGGCGAGAGTCAGATTGCGCAGATTGGGGAGGCCTCTGGGGAGAAGCACGGTCTGCCACCTGTAGACCTAGCTGGTCAAGACCAGCTGTACACACGCAGAGAGACGACCAACATTGGATGCGGCTTCTGGGGCGGCGCCTTCTCGTTCGAGCCCGGAGACACGAAACGATTAGCCTACCTGCAAGAAGAAGTGGGGCGGAAAGGACACTGCCTGAAAGAAGGCAAGGCCACGATGCGAACGAAAAGGTCATTCACAGCGTAGCATGACTTTCATCCGTACTTTCCATTTACATGTACATACCCTAGCATACTTTCTGGCGTTGACGGGCTTTGTTGTTTCAATTGGGGCGCGGCGAATAGCGATAGATACCACAGCAGCCAGACTGCTATTAGGCCGGTTCACTTCAGCTTCAGACGGTTATTCTGCATGGCTGTAATGGAGAACCCAGAATCATGATCACATGTCTTCGAAATCACGCCCGTCGCTCCATCTTTCGTTTCGCTTGTGCATTCCTCGGGCGTGCTAGCTATGTGGTAGCTTAGCTTGCCGTAGAGAACTAGCGGAGTGACGCGGTATGCTCGCGTCATCGCGGCTTCCTCAGCCCTCACATGCAGTGACACAATTCTCACCTACCACTGGTGCAGCGCTCATGCACTGAACCAATAGCGCCAACATGGCGCGGATCACGCTGGCCAAATCAATCATCATCAATAATCAATACTCAACTCAGCTCTACGGAGTGCCACTGACAACAAAAATTCACGCATGCGATACTTCCGTGGTACATGCGCCGGCTCAATCTGCGGAACGGCTTCCCATAGCTCGCTCGGTATGGCGTACCGCTGGCTATTGTGATCCCTGGTCCGCAGATCTTCATTCACCGTTGCACGACCAGGGTTCCGGAGGATACATACAGGTTCGAGCTAGTGAAGCGCACTAGTCCCGCAGGCAATGAATATGCTTGAAACACGAGCGTGCAGCGATCGCACAACAGCTCATTTTGCTTTACGAGGGCGCTCATGGCTGTCCAGCTCTGGTGTTTACTGCACCAAACAGGTTGTGACGTGCGTGTCTTAAGCCCCCGCTGCTTCTGGACCTCTCACCCTTGGCGAAAGCTTGTCGACAACAAGCTTCTGAATTGTCAATACAAGCCTATGGATTGTCGACACAAGCTTCTGAGGTGCTAGCACAAGCTTCTCAGGTGTTGGCACAAGCTTTCGGAAATGAAACAGGAGATGCACATCATTTACGGGGAAGCCGGAGCCCCAGAATTCTGTTCAGGTTCTGTCCATTCGAGGACTCCCCGATGCGGCAAAGCAGCGCTGAGTGAACGGTGGCTGGCTCAGTCGACTTGACAACCGTATACGACAGCCTTCGAGCTGGGTAGCAACACGTAAGGCTTATGTGTGTCTTGCACAGCCATGCTGTGGGCCAGTCATCCAGCTTGATTTCTTAGCTTGTCAAGCAGGTGGCTGGACACGATTCCCACAATTCCGGATTTGGTCTATACCAATGGTAAAACCTATTATCGGCACCCTCTGTGGATACCAGGCCAAAGATTTCGTCGACGGTCTCGCAATGTCGGCAGACTGTCGTCGGTGCTCTTGTCCTGGTCGCAAAAAGAGCGGTTCCGGCGGCCCGTTCCAGAACCAGGCTGGCCCCACCCCACCAGCAAAAAAATTTAATCAGACATACGGCAACTGGGCTTCGCTGGTAGTCTCCTACCCAGCTACTGGTCAGTCGGTACTGGGGTTCTCGTAGAAGATCGAACGGGGTTCTGAGCTCTCCCTGTCCTATGGTCGTATGTGGAGGTTTGGGGATCGATTAACATTCATATAGGGCGATTCAGAGGCCCGACAACCCACAGCGCACACTTCCAAGAGTCAGGACTCGAATTCGTTTCCGGGCGTCGCACTCAGTATTGATGACTCCATATCAGGCGCGGTTCTGCTGCTGTGACATCGTCGTCTGTCGACTCGCGCACAGTCACGTCTCGGTGTCACAGCTCGATGACTACGCAGGCATTGACTGTTTCTTCTTCACAACGACCATTATCTACGACATGGAAGGGTCTCTTCTTCACAATGCCATCATTGACAAACCACATCTAGAAACGCCGCGCGCAATCTGAGAACCTAATAGAGTCGACAACCGCCTATCTTTGGAGCAGGTCTTCAAGGTAACATCGAAGAATTCGCAGCGTGGTTCGAATCGCCAAGCTTCCTCTCCAGCACCATGACGAGCCTACTCTCCTGGTGGAAGGCTCCATCGGGCACGACCAATAACCCCTTGCCGGACAATCTCCAGTTCTGGAAAGCAACTCTCGAACGTTTTGACCTGTGGTGGCAACAACACGACAACGTCAAGACAGTCTTCCAGCATCTGCGCCCTGACCTGGACCATACCAATCCTTACTGCGAAGGAAAGTATTGGGGTGCTTTGGACATTGTTGTGAATGCGGAAAACATGCTCTGGAACGCTTGGTGGGCATTGCAAAACACTCAGGCAGAGGGAGAGAAGGTGGGCCTCGCGCCCGCGGACAGCCAGTCGTTGAAGAATATGATCATGAGAGCGAATATCGAAACCAACAAGACTACAAGAGCTGGTCTAGCTCTTCTCGAGGATTACAAGTCGAGGCGCACTCCCGAATATGAGAGCCCTGCTGCTGGTGCGGTCCCGGTCTTTTCGCGCCGGATTAGCAGTCCAATGCACGGCGATTTCAACACCGCAAGCCGACTGTAGCGATTGTGCGAAGTGGAGGAATTGAGATATATGTAGAGAGTGTACAATACTGTAAGTAGCCAGTCGTATGTCAGCGCGAGAATTCAATTCGGTTTTCCAACTATTACCCCGTCGCCCGTGAGAAAGCGACGAGCAGGTAGCGGACCGCTGTGAACCGCCGATACCCTGCAGACCTAAACTACACCTCTCAAAGCCGCTGCTATTTCTGGAAACAATTCTTCCTGTTGATTGCAAACGCTCAGCTGGAATGCACTGCACTTGACGATGCTCAACGCCCCAGAGAGAGAGTAGAGTTTGGTTCGTGAGAACTGCAGACTGAATCTGCTTGACCTCGCAGACCGAAAAACACCGCCAAAGCTCCTCTTCCTGGGATACTGTAGCAGGGCACTGTTTTGTCTACCAACCCAATCTTACCGAAGCCCTACACGCAACGACACTACTCCCGTACGCTCCACCCATCATGGCATTCAACCCCCCCTCCTGGTCGCACCTCAAACTCCCCCCAGACGAGCGCGCCAGGTACCCCCTCACCGACCTTGCCTTCGACCAGCTCGTCTTCGTCTACTACGACGAATGGCAGTTTCACTACTACGCCTTAAAAACCCTTATCCAATTCAACCCGCGCTCCCGCCCCGACGAGCGCACCAAGCTCAAAATCGAAAGCGCAAGGCAGGACTTCGAAACGTCGTGGGCCAACTTGCAGCAGCTGATGACAGCTGCAGATGCAGGTGCCAAGGGCACGAAGCTGCCGAGGCCGGTCGACGTGGCGATTAGAAATGTCGTGGAGAGGGCGAAGGAGAGTACGAAGGATGTGGTTAAGTTGGCGGAGCAGAGGCTGGCGCAGGGGGATGGGGATGAGGGGGTTGAGAGGTTGGGGGATGGGCTGGTGGGGATGAGACTTAGGGAGAGGGAGAGGGAGAGGAGGCCGGCTAGGTCTGGGGATGAGAGTTTTATGCGCGATTTGTTCCATGCGGTTAAGCTGAAGAGATAGGTGGAGGGTCGGTAAAAGGGGAAGAAATAGGTTTGGGTCTGGGTATAGTGTATTGATGGTGTTTGATGTATGATTTCTATGCGAAAGGCTATGCTGCCTAGGTGGAAACTATGGATTCAACGCGACTCGGTAGAATCATTCCCTAGACAAGAGTCTCCATCCGCGAGATCCAGTCCCCTCTTCTTCAGTGTCTTGCCGAATGCCTTATTTTTCTTCATCTTGCCCACTCCTAACGCCTGCTCGAAAAGAGGGGCTAGATCATGAGCAGCGCAAACTCCGAAGTCGTACTCTGATTGTGCTCTACCCTGAAGCCTTGCCTCCAACTTTTGACCAAAGAAGGAGTCGAGCACTTCCTGCAATGTTTGTCCTCCCTCAACGTCGACGGTTGTGCTCCGCAGCATCTCGGCTTCTTCGTCAGAGAAGTATGGATGCCCAATGTAATCGATCGAGATAACTGTATCCAGACGCGTACGACTCGCCTCATTCGAACGGAAGTTCTGAAGGTCGTATATAAAGACGTGCAGTTTGTACCACAGCAATCTATTTCTGCGAAGTTCGTTTAGAGTAGTCGGCGTCGGCGATAGCATTTGGGGTCGGTCGCTGAATGGAGTTGTTTGTAGAGACTGATCGTGGGTAGACGCTCGCTCGCCTGACTGTGATGCAGGTGCTGCCATGCTCTTTGAGAATTACTTTGACTCTGGACGTTGGATAGTGGGTAGGTAGCCGTTTATCGTGCTGCAGGTGCGGTCGAGTTGCGAATGCAAGGTGATCGAAACTCTTGAAGGTTCAGTGGAAAGTGCGCACACAGAAATGCGACTGTTCTTTCTTGTTGAGCGTGGAATGACAGAGGCGTTGTCAGCAGAATCAACACCTCTTTATACCTCAGGTAGTTTAAGAAGTACCCTGGGACATTAAATCAATATTGAAAGTTCTATTCGGAATTAACCATGTTCAATTTTGTGGGTCCCCGAGTTCTTTGGATCGTTAGCATAGTTTTACGATGGGATCCGTGGGTCCAAGCAGAGAGCTACCCAGGTTCCAGGCTTGCGTGGGAAGTTCCAGCTGGCTTGCACTTGCATGGAAAATCATCCATTCATCGGAAAGTACATTTGTCCATGTATGATACATTGCAAGTGCGTTGGACATTGATGTGAAATAATGTATGAATGAATCTACCCAGCACCGCTACCAACCCTTAATTCTCAAGTTGTCTGAAATTCTGTTGAATTCCGTTAAAATTCCGTTGATAAAAACTTCCCTCCATCGCAGAGCTAGTCATGTCGTCAAGTATAAGGAGCGCGAAGTCGTACACAACGACAGACTTGGACTTGTTTACCATGGAGCCATTGTCGAAATTGTTGTCCGAAGAACTTGTGATCATGGAAGATGGGAAGAGCATCGAAGTTGTATCGAAGGAATACCCGACTGGTATATTTCTACGATATTGCACAATCAAAAGTGATGATATCTTATTAGAGTTTGGCTGAATGTACGAAATTAGGATAGATTACAGCGGAGGTCGATAATGGTAAAATCATCACGGAGATCTCTGTCAAAACCTTGAATGAAGATGGCACCAACCGCGAGTTCGTGCTCAATGAGCAATTCTGGACGAAATCACTTCTTTCGCCCAAGTACCTTCCCGATTTCGGTGGATTTTGGGACAAGCACGTTGCTCAGATTGCGGCTAGGAAGCATGTACTCGAGGAGTTGAAGAAGACGAATGGATTTTTGGAACTTTGCAAATTATTCGTACATGACTTACGAAAATACGGCGACAACGAGAGCGCCCAAGCACGCTTGGATGCCACTGAGAGTGGCTATTTTCTTGGACTACCTTACTTTGCTCCGTACACTGTCGAGAAGATCTTGGGGCTTCCATTCGGAGATAAGACTCTCCGCGACAAACTTGATGCTCTTACACGGAAGAAGGAGAATGAGAGCAGCGGAGAACTGTGCACTTCGCACGATCTCGCGCCCATCTTCGAAGCTGTCTTGGAAGTCAAGTGGGCACAGGTCAAGTCCGAATTGAAAGGGAACAAGAAGTTCTTGCGCAACCTAGAGAAACACCTCCTGAAGATCCCGAAGGCCGTTCTCCAAGCAAAAACCAACGTTTGAGTCAGGCGTTGGATCATCGAACTCGCGAGAGTTTCGAGGGCGTTTCTTCGGAGTAAGGCCAGTATAAGATATCACCCTGGTCATTCCTATGCTCGGAGAGGGGATACAGCGCCGGGCTGGATACGGAGGATACGAGTGTGTTTTGTTATAGTCTGCCAATATATATGTACGGGTAAATGTTTTAAAGCTCTGATAGCATTTTCCCTTGGCCACCTTCCCTGAAGTGATAATTCCACGTATAACCGTAAGTACGAGGGACCCTTTTCCCACGACTATCGATCAAGCGCGTCCGAAGCAGCACAACGGGTCTATGCAAGGATGATATTAATTAAGCAACCCATCATGCAAGCATGTCAGTAATCGGTCATATCAGGAGGGCTTCGCATGTTATAGATACCTAGATATACTAGGAGGCATGAGAAGATATGCTTAGTCCAGTCCGGGTCCGAATTTCTCGCGCACAGAATCATTGCAACTCGACTGAAGGAAAGGACCATTTGAATACCCTTGCATCATCAAATACAACTCCCAAGGAGTGTGGATTAACTCCGTAATTTGGATTACAGAGTAACATCAAGGGAAACAGTGATGCATTTCGCTCTTCTCCCAGGTCTCAAGAGATATATACGGACATCAAACTCGAGACAACATCCTGGCATTCAAAGTTGAACATTCACCAGTCCTTAAAACGTTATGTGACCATGATAGATGAGTCACACTATGACTGTTGCGAGAAGTGTGACTCATGTGATTGAAGTCATCATGGTTGAGTCACGTCTCAGTATATATAAATGGGTGCTTCCTCCACCACCTTCAAAACAACGAATTCGCTGTAAATCGACTCAACCTCTGAACAGATATTATCCTACTGCTGTAATCAGACCCTGCCTAATTCGGTCGACGAGATCTTTCAGAACCAATGTCCCAATCGATCAACCCCCCAAAACTTCCCATGCCCGCCGAACCTGAGCTGCGCTCTCCACCAACAGTCCATCGCCAGGGGACGCCTGATGGTATCATTCTTGGTCTATATGATTATCTTTACCACCGCTTGGTTTACCATCAAGACTGTCTGGAATCTTTGTTCGACAACAAGATGGATCTGGAAAAGACGGTCGTCGAGAAGAAAGAGGGGGTCAGCTGGAAAGGTCGTCAAGCGGTAACGGACTGTAAAAGATTTCTCAAGGATGGAGAAGGCCAGAGGTTGCCTCTGAACGTCCGGGAAACACTGGACCAATTTGAGGGCATACTTTCTAAAATGATGGAAGACAGCGAGTTGTTCGTGGACAGGTTACGAGATCTGAAGGAACGGTGGGGTCAGACATTGGAAGCCGAGCCTTCTGAGAAGCGCCCTGCTGAAAAGAGTCCCCCTGAAAATTCCATTTGTTGTTCTTGAGGAGGTAATTCTTTGTGTGGACCAGGGATATGGGGTCGAGTGGGAGGAATGATACGGATTTACCTTGCACTTGGCTACGACATTCGAATTCATGGCTACGCCTCGACTCATCAGGCGCCCCTGATGACTGTTGCTCATATCACCATATTTAGGTCGGACAAAGTCCTTCCCCAACTGTCTCCATTCATTCAAGCAATGCTAGTCAGATTTGACCATGTCCAATTCAATTGAGCTTCCTGCTACCACTTCATAGCTAAGAGAGCAGAATGAGGAAACCCCGGATAAATGAAAGAAAAAGAGAGGTAGATTGAGGATTCTGGCTAGGAAACAAATGTTGAATGTGTGAGGTCAGCCTAATGGCTGTGGCGGCCAAGGTGATATCCCTACTGACTGTGACTAGCGTTGTGTACGAGTCATCACATCTCCAATCATGACTCTTGTGTGACGCTAGTCATGGCATTGCTCTCGAAAGGAGATGTCCACAACCGCTTCCTTCTTTCCTTTCCAGTATATCCTTTTCGAAAGCTGGCTATACCCCATTATAAACATTCCACTTTAGCCAAAGTCAATACGAAGGTCGTCTTTAATTAGCGAATTCGAAACAAACTGCGACGTCGACAGTATAGAAATGACATCTATTCTGTTCGGCCATCGTGCATGTTCAAGAGTCGACGACAGTTGCGATATGAAACATACAGCCCAGCAAGCATACCAAAGCGTCCCAAAAAGCTTGGACGTTGACCCGACCGACAAAGACCTCTGTCAGCGTCTTCGATACTGGTTCGAGCCTTACGACTACCTGAGGAAATACAAGGAGGAATACGAAAAGGACCAGAGTATCCTGAAAGAGCTGCGCGATATCGAGCAGGATCTGAGGTTAGCGTTGAACAGTCTCAAATCGTCATGTTGGATCATCAAACTCGCAATACCGGATGATGAAAATATGGACGATGACGACGCGGTCGCTGACGCTAATTGGATGATGATGAAGGGCATGCGTCACTTTAGGGAAATGGTCATACTCGCCACAGGGGAAATGGAGAAGAAGATTGAGAACATCATTCAACAAGGACAGTAAGACTTGTAGTACTCAGTAATGAGACGATGTTATTGGCGATCGAGACTGGGAAGGAAGGACTTATTTTCTAGCATAGTCCACTATGGTCGATTAGTCAAGACCGAAATGATGGAGTCATACGATCCAACACTCATCATGGTGCTTATACTACACTGACTCAACGGGGATGCTTACATTCAAGCGGATGACTCATTGCGATTGGGTATAAATTCTCAGTTGTTTTATATCGACTTTCCTAATACTTTCCTACCGACTTCCTATTTCGATAACACACATCCATATCAAGAAGAAAATTACAGATATTGTTCCACCATGACCTCCGTATCCGAACAAAAGCACGAACCTCTTGTGCGCATCGAACAACCAATATACGACCCGGATAGGATCCCCATTATCAATTTCAGTGTTTTAAGAACCTTTGTCGACAACCTTGCAATCTGGTCAGAAGCGTTGACTACATGGTTCGCGGTCAAGAATCGTACGGGCGACTATGACCCCGCGTACATAAACCAGAAGGAATACGATTCTTTCTTCGTGGAAAGTGCATGTACACTATTTGAGTACTATAACAAACTTAATTTCAACACCATTGGGGGTAGTTTCGGTAGAGTTCATGACGACAGAGTCGAGAAAGGATGGATGATATTATCTGTCAAAGCAGCATCCTGGTCACGCTTCAGGAACACGAGCATTTCGAGTCCGTTCGGAAGAATACTGCCGCCAGGGAAGAAGAAGACATCTGATGGTTGGCTTCCATTGAAGACGCTGTCGAGTTCGAAGGGCGGTGTATCTGGTTCTAAAGTTGTCCCCTCTGGCGAAAAGGTGTTCTGGAGTTATTTTCGATGTGCAAGGACGAAATTGTACTTTTATATAATGTCAGTCTCCTTATTTAACACGAGCAATGTTCCATCGTTACACAAGTATTTATGCCTGTTTGTGACTCACAAGTGCTCTGACTGCCAAAGTTGCAGTCACAATGTCGAGCCACACCTCCACCATGATACTTATTGACTCGACGTGCAGCCTCTTCAACCACACTCAACACACTATTACACGTCTAGTAAAACTACAATAGCCTTCATATTCTCATTCACGAATCACGCTCTACAAGCAAAACATCATGCCCACTCCACCTGAAAGACCCGGCCAACCTACGATGACAAATGACAGAAACCCTGGACCTGGTACCTCGCAGGGAGCGTCGAGTCTCGATAGTCTTCATTATCTCCGCATACTTGAAAAGTTCATCATGTTGTGGGGTATACACTGTACCAAAAGAGACGAGCTAAAGGGTCTTATTGCAAAGCTACTCACGCGCACGTTATCGGATCGAGAGGAATTGGAAACACCTTTGATTATTTTCCCAATCATTGTGGAGATACAAAACAATTCCAGGGACCTTCTCAAACTGGCGTCCCAGGACATGAATATCGAGGGAGACAACGAAGACGATACACGAGCAAGATTAGTCGTTGAAGAGATGCAGCGGCTATGTAAATATGCTAGGGACGAAGTGGAGGAATACTACGTCTTGGTCCGAAGAGCTCTCAAGTTCACCCAAGCATAACCTGGCTGGGTAACCTTTGTGAGATCAAGCCGGCGCTATAGGCTACGGGATGGCTGGCCTGACAAGGTAAAGGGATGCGGATTTCATATTTATTCGGTAGTGAAAGAAGTTGATATTACATCTTTCTATGAGACAGAACGTTCATAAAAAGCTCGTTAGTGATGCAGCTTCAGATTTGCTAACACTATGTCCAACACGCGGAAAGTAAACATCTTGCTCGAAAAATGTAACCAAGGTTAATAAGCCAAACAAGTCAAAGTCATCGAGAATGACTTTTTGAAACTTTCCCAACATCTATACCCCGCAAGCACCTCTTCCTTTGTCATCTCGATTTACTCATCGTAACAAAGCCATTGAAAGCCTACGTCTAGAGACAGGCTAACAGTGAGGTCGACGTCCTTAGTGGGGAGCTGGAGTCGATCAGCACTGAAGAGTCTCGAACATTCTGACTCCGAAGTGTAGAGTCACACTTTGAGTCATAGCTCGGATATGACTCTACGAGTAATCCTATGACAGAAAGTTTCGTCAAGTCCACATTCTGCTACGCAGGAGACTCTGCATCAACTCTTGCACCAACTAAACACTTACTATCACACCAAAGACACAAAGAACCACCAAAACACTTCGATACAATGGAAGACGAAGATATCAAGAAAGTCCAATATACTCCCACTGACGGAAATCCCTGGTTGTTGGCTCCTACAGACGTGCTCGACTATCGATCAAGGAAGACAATCGCTATGAGCTACTTGAAGCCAAACTTGGTGACTGGAGGGAGGCACGTAACGCGCTGGTGAAGGAAATGGAGGGTTTTCATAGCGTTGGCGACGCTGGAAACTCGAGGGTACACCGCGAAGACAAGAGCGACCCTGAAGACGAACGGGCGACTGCAGACGATCAGGTTGCGAAGAGGGAACCTTTGAACTTTGACCGATCTGTCGAATACTCGATTCGTGAGATTATAAAATCCACCGACAAACGTCGTCGAGAAGCGGGGTTGAGACTGTTCTGGAGTTCCAAGCCAGAATCGTCGGGGTTTGTTTGAGATGTGGTCCGGTAAACAAAGGGGGGAATATCAGACATCGAGTCAAAGCCATATTGGAAGCGACAATGAGAAACTATGATGGGAGGGAGACAATCATTTTGTCTTGGTTGCGTGTCACTGACTGGCGGTATATACTATCATTGATGAATTTTATAGATCTTTATTTGGCAACTCGAGAAACTCTGCTTCCTTTTCACATAGCGTGAAATGTCTCATCACGCAATAAATTTTCTTCCCAGGAAACTGAATACTAACCTTAACTCCTGCCCCGACGGCAGCTTCATCACTCCTCCTGCACAGCAAGCTCGCCCCTTTTCTCTGGATTCCGCTACTAAACAAAGATCCCACAGATATACTGACATTCCGTCGAAATTACCGAAAAGGAACTCGCCGTCGAATCAAGAACATCGCCATCCCTTACACTTCGAAGCAACACGTTTCCCGTCTCCATCCCAATATCCAACGACCTAAATAATATAGTCAATGGACCCCAATATCTCAATGGGCGAGGTTAGTGACCCGAATCTGGAGCCCTGGAATCTTCGTGCACATGATATGATAGGCAGGTTCCCACAGGGGTGTCAAGTGATATTCCGGCCCAGTGAGCAACAGTCAGTGGAAGAAACCCTGTTAAATCCAGTCTACCACAGCAAGGTATGGACCAATCAAGCCTCCTGTCGTGATTACGTTTACGGCGAGCTAGAAGCTAAGCTTGACGGCCCTCGGGTGTTTTGATAGCACCCAAGCCTTCCCTGCTACTACATTAGCAGTACACACTAGATACATCCCACTAATGCCTTGTGTGATGTATTCAATTTTTTGACACTAGGTCGCAAAACCGGACTTTCCGCCGCTGCGCTTCTCTTGCCCTTCGCAACAATCGTCTTTCTTCTTAGTGTTTCACTTCTAATTACGCGCAACACCAACGATCCGCGAGAACGTTATCTCACACGAGATGACCAACATCAAAAGCAGGTATATTGGAACAAATCAAAGGAATAGAGGTATTAGATGATGAGAATCTATCTTCGAGACACATTACGATACTCGTGCGTTACGTCCACCGGGTATGCCCAAACAATCCTCTCCAGAACCATCAACGCCACACGCCCTCGCCAATGCTACATGTATGCTCAACAGAAAATTCATACGACATCGTCACAATACATCAAATGAGTCTATATCTCAAATCTGCTCAGCCAATGTCTTGTAACAACATGCCCCTCCTCAAACGCCGCGCCCTGCCTGCGATAGATAATAGCAGCATGCGAATGTCGATGTTTGTGGATGAACACAGGGAACTTCTCCCAGCCCACATTATCCAGGTTTTCGATCATCTTGAATTGATCTGGGGTGAGAGCAAGTGTGGGGAAGTCAGCCCACGATTTAATGTCGTTCTTGCTTTCTTGGATGGAGTCGACGTCCGAGTCCGAGTCAGGGGAATCGGCTTGTCGCGAAGAGTGTGACTGCTTCCGGGATGACCTGGGCGACGATGCATGTGCGTCGGTTGTTGAAAGATAGTCATGTTCTTGCGCAGTCCCAACGCGTTCCAGCATGTCACCCATCTCCCTCCTGATCGTGCCTAGGAGAGGAACTCGATACCCTTTAACATCGATACCTGCTTTACCTTCCTCGTGCAACCGTATACGCTGAGTGCTTCTGAACGACTGGATTGCGGCATTGACAAGGAACGCTGTTGAGCCAATAGGTACCAGGAGCATCATGAATGCGACGGTGGGTATATTGCCGAACATGGCTCTTGTGCGCTCCGACAAAGACGCAGAGTTCTTTATAAGAGGCATTTTCTTGGACACAGGATACGCGGGGTCCAATATCACAGGCTCATAATCGTTGAGATAGGTAATGTCTAACGCATCGGGGTCGACGAAAGGATCGATGGGAGAGAACGACGCGGTGTAGTAGGGTACGCTGCGATCATTCACAACATTCGCGTAGAGCGTCCTGTGTTTGAACGCCAGGAGCGCCTCAATGAAGATGCTGTCGGGGTCTGCAAGCACTGCCAGTAGCGGACGTCCGGTGTCTCGGAATTCGTCAATCAGGAATATCTGTCGTCCACTCATGGAAAGGGTCCTGGCTCCAAGGACATTCACAATCTGATTCCTCAGACCTTTCAGTGGTGACCGCACGCCCAGATGGGGTGTGGCGAAGGTCGTGAAGTTCACTGGCTCGATCTTGTCGAACAAGCCCTTGTGGTAAAGCAGCCCAATCGCATAACGCGACATGAGACCGCCAAGCGAGTACCCAATGACGCTGATTCTCTTGATGTCATGCCCTTTCTGCTTCAGCTCTTCAATCTCTTGTTCAATCTCATGCGCGACGCGCTCTCCACCCAGCTCGATGCCATCGTAGGTGAAGTTGCCAGAGTTGCGCTTCGTGACGAGAATGTGTAATTTGTCCTCGGAAAACTGCTCGCGGAGGGACGTGTTGAGGTAGGACAGATGGTTGGGGTTTCCCCAGAGACTGCGCAAACACTGTTAGCACTGCGTTTCAAAGCGCTTCTGGCAGGAACACCAAGTCAGCAGTAGTGGGAGATAAGTAAAGGCTTACCCATGGACAAGCACGCAGAGATGGTCCGGCATTGCTGAAGTCTGGGTATTCAGTAACGGTAGCGGGGATGGCGAGGGATGTGGTGGTTAGTGAGGTGGCAAGCCCTCGACAATAAATAGTTGACGTCCATGGCGGCTCGTCCGTGAATGGCGCCCACGCGCGGCTTTAGGGGTCCGGCCTGCTCGGGGCCGTGGACTGTCCTAGCGAGCTGATACGGCGGTCCGACGCGCACGGAACGGGGGAACATTTGCTGCGCCCGCGTGCAGCGAGCACATGGATGCGAAGATAGCAGGACAGACTAGATGCATGCTTTTCCAACCACCTGGGCACGTCATGTCGGCAAGACAACGTCATGTCGTGCAGAAGCGATCAGATGGATTGCCCCTGCCGGCGCCGCCTTGGCGCAGACGCACGGATCAGAGTGCATTCGTTCACCTTGACCAATAACGGCCCGCTTGCCTTCACTGCGCAACTCCACCCGCTTGCGCAATTGAAGACGGTATACCTAACTGCAAGCCAGGCATGTACGGGCTTGAGACCCCATAAGCCATATCCGGCCCCTGCAGCTCTTGAGCACATTTGAGGAAAATCTGCTTGCGCGCCACATCTGAGAGTCCTGCGATTCAAACTCTACCTCGCCGCCATGTGGCCGTTAACAGACACTCTCTCCTTTGGAGAGATACCGTGTCCAAAGGGCGATGAATGCGACCTTCTCTCTTGCTTCTTCTTGCATAATGCAGCACCCAAAGCTCCCGCTCAGGCTTCACCGAAGCCAACAAAGCCAATCACCAGTAACCCATTCTTGCCTGCGTCCAGCACTTCATCCCAGCCTTCTGTCTTTACCGGATCACTTGCTCCATCCAAGGGTGTGAATCCCTTCAAGCTCCCTTCTGAGACGCCGCCACGGACCGCAACACGGGCAATCTCACCACCTCCCAAGAAAACAGAAGCAGAAGCCAAGCCAGAGCCCAAGCCGGATCCGCCAGTGTCATTGACGCCTCGAAAGCTATCAAAAGAGCCGGCTGGATTCACTAAGCGTATGGCACTGCTCAAACTACTACGTCAATACATGGCAGCTTTGAACAACAAAGTTCAAAATGGGAAGACGAAGCTCACAGACAACCAACTGAACAAACTGGCCGTAGACGAAGAAGAGCAAACTGCCGTTCAGAATAAAACCGTCTATGAGAACGTGCTCAAGCAACGTCTGGTGACACTAAAAAAGATGGACGTATCAACCTGGACAAAGGAGAGGGAAGACGCAATAGCGAAAGAGAAAGGCGATCTCCCCGCGGAAGAGAAACCTAAACCCGTCGAAAGTGGCCTCACTCCGGAACAGGAGGTGCAGTTCCTCTCCCGGCTCACTGCGGACCCAGTCGATCTGTGTCTCGACAAGCATGGATACGTGATACAGAAGCCCACCGACGCAGAAATAGAAGAAACTGAGGAAGCCCTCAAGCTCGCCGACTTCTACGAAGTCTGTGAGCGGTGCAAGACACGCTTCCAGGCTTTCCCTGACCGCCGTCTGGAAGATGGAGCTCTCACTACCCAGGGCAAGTGCACGCATCACTGGGGGAGGAAAGAATTTCCGAAGAGGCAGGATGCAAAGTACACGTGTTGCCACGAGCCAATTGGGTCCCCAGGCTGTGTGGTTGGCGACACGCACGTCTTCAAGGTCTCGGAAGCGAAGCGTCTATCAGCCATCATGCCCTTCATCGAAACTCCAGAAAATGAGGACGTCTCACTGAATACTGCCGTCTGCTTCGATTGTGAGATGAGCTATACAACACGTGGTCTCGAACTCATCCGCCTCACAGCCCTAGCCTGGCCATCTCACAAACCGGTGCTGGACGTCCTTGTCCGCCCACTAGGCCATGTACTCGACTTGAATACCCGTTTCTCAGGAGTGACTAGAGCTCAATTTCTCAACGCGAAACCCCACGATCCCGCAAACCCAGTCTTTGACTCGAACGACTTGCGGATCGTTGGTACTCCCCACAGAGCGCGGGCTCTCTTCTGCCAACTCATCTCACCCAAAACGCCAGTCCTCGGTCACGCCATCGACAACGATCTGAACACCATCCGCTTGATCCACCCCACAATCATCGACACCGTTCTTCTTTACCCACATCCCGCAGGTCTGCCTATCAGGAACGGACTCCGCAGCCTGGCGCAGAGGTATCTGGGCCTGAAGATCCAACAAGCGGGCGCAGACGGCCACGACAGTCACGAGGATGCTCGGGCCACGGGAGAACTAGTCAGGCTGAAGGTTGCCAAG
This sequence comes from Lophiostoma macrostomum CBS 122681, assembly GCA_010405375.1. Taxonomy (NCBI): domain Eukaryota; kingdom Fungi; phylum Ascomycota; class Dothideomycetes; order Pleosporales; family Lophiostomataceae; genus Lophiostoma; species Lophiostoma macrostomum. The sequence goes on from MU004545.1 coordinate 34,580, forward strand.
GAGTGGAGGAAGTTGAGGACGGATGGTTGGCAATGGCATGAGGGTACTCCGATACCGCCGCCGCCTGTTGGCCCGCCGCCCACGGATCCAGTGCCAGGAGAAAAGCGCAAGAGGGACGATTTAGATGATGTGGAGGATGGGGAGGACGACAGACCGGTAGCGAAGAAGGAGGAGGGAGAGGGAGGCTGCCGAATCCTGATCGACGAGTGATCTTTTTGAAAAAGGTTCCTCCAGCGTGTGATCTTGTCTGGATGTTGAGCAGTGATTTTCCGGTCTGGTTTGGTGTGTGGCATGATACCCCTTGTATAGTAGACTAGCTTCGGATTGGGCTGGGCCTGGTGTGCTCAGGATGTTCTCGTCCGTCGATACCTTTTGAAACACCCGGTATACACAATGATCCTCCAATGGCAGCGTCCGGTGTGCGGAATTCGCTCACGTCCACCAACCTTGACTGCACTGTCCACTCAATCCGCGCTTTGCGCCACACCTCGCCATACAGGAATTTGATCCAACATCGTGACATGACCGCAATATCCACCTCTTCCAAAACCCTCCTCAACTTGTCCTCGTCTCCTCAAGCCCCTGCACCCCCTCCAACCCCTCCGTCCCCGGCCTATCCACCACATCAACATCCAACTCCCGCATAACATCCAGCACAACGCGCACGCTCTCGAAGAACCCGTTCACGGCTACCCGTAGCATGCGGTTCGTTGTCGCGCTGTAATCGACTCGTAGGACCGTGGTGGAAGAGGGGTCGATAGAGAAGTGGCGCTGCACGTACGGCGAGAGCTCGGCGTCGACGGAGAGGGCGCGTAAGGCGGTGGTTGCAAGGTGCGGGGTCGGGAGGGGGATGGATAGCGCTCTGAGGGTGGTCAGCAAGGGGATAGAGAGTGGACGGAGGATGAAGTACAGTTTGCAGGGAAAGGCGTCTGGAGGTGTGTCGTTGGACATTGTGGGAGCGATGGGTATGTGTCGCCAGGAAGAAGGACGTCTGGGTTTCGAGAGAGTGGATGGTTGATTTATGCTGGTGGAGAGAGAGCCAAGTGGTCGAGCTCGCGCGTGCGCAAAGAAAATAGGTACGCGTTGCTGTTGCTAGCCCCGCAGTGGGTTTCTACGGCAGCGTACGGGGAAGCGACGCTTCAGGCCTTGAAAGGACGGCTCATGGATAGTGGTTCAGCTTGAGAGAAGCCACTTGCATAAGACCAGACTCTGAGCACTTCCAAGGTTCACAGTTGCCTGTATCTCACGATCGTTACCGAATGCGAAGTTCAAGGTTCGATCCACGGCAGCCGGAACATCTCTGCACCCCGCAATCCCATTGTAGTCTAGTGCGGCTCACAGCTCCCCCGGCCCAAGCTCCATGCCCAAATGACAGCGTCATGATGCATCATTGTTGCAACCGCGCCAAGACCGAGGACCTCGACGTCGCAAGAATGAGCTACTCGCATATTCTCGTGATAGAGGGCTCTTTACTCGAGCGTCACATCCTCTCACCCAACGACTGAACCAATTGACCATCACTCCTCCGTCACTATTACCACACTACTACGCACTACTACGATTTGTCTCCCCACCTTGAAGAGCAGTGAAATTCCCAGCTACCAGCTACACCTACACCATACCTACAAGTCACAACCATCATAATGGCAGCAACCCGCTCCCTCCTGCATATTCGCCGCCCGATTACCTCTCCCCGCTCTCTCCTCCAGCGCCCTCTGACCACAACAATCCGCCTCCGACCCTTCACAGCGGCCTCCGTCTCCGCGAAAGACAAGTACCCAGAAGGCCTATCAACCGACTCGAGCGTGAGCACAGACAAGTACCCAGACGACGAGCACGCAAACGAAAAAGCAGACAAGGGCCATGACAAGGACGTGCAGAGTGCGAATCTGAAGGCGGCGAAAGAGTATGTCGTGTCTCCATTTACATTCACACCCGTATTCCTAGCCCTGGCCCCATGCATTACCCGCCCTCTCTATCATTTCCCATTCCCGATTAGACACCTCTCCCCTACCTTCCCTTTCAAACCACCGACCACTCTTCCCAAAATGTTGGGTCGTTCATTTGCTCTTTCCTTCTATCATATCCTCAACCCAAGGAAAGACCGCTGATAGCCCCTAGCAGCAAAAAAGCAACCGGCACCGGCGGCCACGCGACCGAGGAGAAAGACAGCGCGGGCAGCGTGTCCAAGGCCAAGAAAGAGCACCCCGAGGCGCCAGACCCAGCCATCGGGATGCAGGATGAGCGTGGTGGACGGGGTGCTTGAAATTGCCGAGAGAACAATCGAAGGAGCCCGCGAAGACAGAGTTCGAAGAAGTTGTAAACAGGCATGCAAGCAGGCATGCTGGCACGAGACGGCATGGTGGCAATTGTCTGATGTCGGGATACTGAGGAGACCCAGCATGTAGACAATTAGCATTGTATATAGCATTACCATCAACCAACGGACCAAGACCCGTTCGAGTCTGTAGTGTATATGCACCATCAATCATCGTGGACGCCTTGTGATAAGAATACCATGTATTATATACGGACATTAACACTGCAACTGGGGGTATCGTCGCATATGCTCGCAAGCCATGCTAAGAGATACAAGACAACCTCGCCATGCTATGCTGAAAACAACCGAACCTGCCACTCCTCTACTGTTGCTCACCGAACCTCCTCAAACCTCGATATTCTCAAAGGGATCCCGATCAGGCGGCAGTCCCTTATACAGCACCTTCCCACTCGCATCCACCCGCGCATTCACACTCGTGATCCAGATCCTATCACTGAACCTGCTCGTCCGCTGGATCTCGTCCTTAGCGATGCCCAGCTCGTCATGCGGAATCCAAATCGCAGGCTGGATCGCCCGGGTCGCTGGATGCTGAAACGAACGCTTAATCAGTTTCTGCCGCGCCTCGGGCTCAATGTCTTCGAGCGTGTCGTCAATGTCGTCGAAAAGGTTGGCAGTGGGAAGCACCTGCGCTTCAATGTCGCGGACGGGGCGAGACACGTCGTTGAGCACGTCGTCGACGCCGTGGCGTACCACTTCAGTGAGCTTGTTCAGCGGATTGACGGACTTCTCGCGGTTCTTGCGGTGCTTGTTGTGATGGGAGTGTGATCGAGACCGTGAGCGCGATTGGTCAGCCCAGCTCGGTTTGCGCGGTTCCTGCGGCCTCGCGTGGTGATCAGTCTGGGTTTTCTCTAGGTTCTTCATCTCGTAGGACTCGCTCGTATGTAACGCTTTGGAAGCTCGGCGGTTTTGCTCATCCCTTTCCTCCAACATCTCGCTCTCGTGCCGCTCCTGCTTCTCCTTGGCCTCCAGCTCGCTGTTGAGAGATCGGTGCTCATCATCCTCTGCGGGCTGCCATCGGTTCTGCTGGGCGCGCTGAAACTCTTGGTCGCGCTCCACGGCTTCATCCTCAAAGGTGATGGGCAGGTACTTGAAAAGTGGTCCAAACGCTCTGTTGAGGATGAACTGATAGAGTGCTGTGAAGCCGAGCACAACGATCATGATGATCAATTGCGGGAAGCATGGCGTGCCTTTTCCGCTTGGATTTTCCTGGATCGCAAAGAGACCGATTAGGCAGAGCTCCAAGAAATACAACCCGGTGAAGAGCTGATTGATAGCCTTGGGGTATATCAAGCCGTTGGTCTCTGCCTTGGCGTATGAGACGTAGATCATCTGATAGCGATACGTGAACCAGAAGAGGCTGAAGGTGATCAACATCATGATCATGATGAAAGGCGACACGACTGAGTATATGAGACCTACGAACCAATTAGTGGGAGACTCAAAAAGTGGTATCCGGTGATCATACCGATGGCACCAAAGTTGGTATATACTGGGATCATGTTGCCCCAGTTGATGCCCGGTCTACTTAGAACTCTTGAAACCTTTTCGCGGGGAGTGGTGTCGAGGAACCGACTAAAGAGTAAGATCAAGACAGCCCCAACTTGTAGCAACGTCCCCGAGCTGATACTGAGCGCTTGCAGGATCATATAGGAATAAAAGTAGTTGGCGGCTTTGGGCAAGTTGGATGCGAGCGTTTGCGGAATGCTAAAGGGTTGGTGGATGAGCTTGTCGATGGTCGCGGTAATGCCACTAGTAATGGACACTACTAGAAACAGTTGAATAAACACAAAGGCAAAGTAAAAGTTCTGGACCAAAAGCTCTCTTTCACCAGCTGTGGTGACACCAGTGACTTCGGCCAGGAAACGCAGAACGATTGGTAGAAGAACAAACAGAATCGCGAGGAAGGCCGCAGGAAGCACACCCTGGATGAAACTAATGAGCCAGATGGGGAGCTTGTTCAGCCAGTCCAACCAGGGAAGAGTCTGGGTCAACGACTTGATCTGGGACAATGCACCAGTGAATGAGACTGGTATACCCCAACATATGATAAGGCCGACAATCAACACAATGACACCAAAGGTCCGGACATATCGCATGTACCACGTCATCGTCAAGTTATCCCAGAGAACGTAATTGGGGTTGACTTCCACTGTACGCGGGGCCATCTGTCGAGGGATGTGGTGACTGAGCGATTGACACGCCATGTGAGCTGCGACCTGATGATTGAATTGGATAAAGGCCGAGTTCATTAGAGGAAAACGTTCCGGGTGGGCCTGGTCTTCGGCAATCTCATGGTTGAGTCGAGCCAGCTCCTTGCGGCAATAGTAGATCGTGTCGACCTTCTTGCCAACGAGGGGAATGGAGGGCCACCAAGTTTTGTCGAAAAGAGGAAGACGCATTGTCTCGCGGTCCTTTGGCTTGATGTACTTCCGCCAGAACGCATGCTCGTCGTCTTCGGCGGACTCCTCATTGAAGAGCCCAGTGTAGTCGTAATTGATCATCTCCTCTTCAGGAATCTCTAAAGGGAATTCTTCACCTTCGGCCCGGAACGGCTGGGGACTAGCAAAGTCGCTCATGTGCCGCAGAGGATTGATTGGCGACTCTTTGATGACTCTCAGAGCACTGTGCTTCGTTTTTGCCGTGTCCGGACGCTCCTTCTTCTCAAATGACTGTGGGGAGTGAGGCTCGGAGTGCGACCCCGTGGACCCCTCCTTCTCTTTACCGGACCCGGTGAGAGGTGTGAAGGTGTCGGAACTGTGTCCTCGACCTTCGAAATCGGCAGTCTCTGGGGAAGCCGTTGATGCATCTTCAGTACCATCAGTTTGCGAAGGTAGACGTCCGTGACCATGCTTCCTGCCAAAGGCGCCTCTGACACCACCGACCATTTTCGAGCCAAACTTGCCGACGCCCTGTCCAACATCCCGGAACCCATCGCCAACGACTTGTATACCTTCTCCGAGGATGGGGATAGGAATCCGGGATCGCTTGTGGTCGGAATCAGGGGAAGAAGAGCGCGAGGATGACGATGAAGACGAGGACGAGCTCTCCTCCACCAGCACGTCCTGCAGAGTTTGCTCAATCTGATGTGGGTTTCCAGAGCTTACACCCTCTTCGTGTGCAGCCAGCGCTGTCTCCTGATTGTGTGATGCCTCCTGTTTCTTCTCCTGCTTCGTCTTCTTGACGCCCGCTTCTTTGGCGGCCTTCTCTTCCATTTCCTTGTGTTTCTTTGTGCATTCGATGATGAGATTCGTTTCGGCTTTCTCGAGCGCGATAGCAATCTGACTGCGCTTTTTTACCTTGTCCTGGAGCTCGTCGTAATCGCGGTTGATGTAGATATCTTTGACGCCTCCTGGAAAAACATCATAGAGAGCGTCGAGGGCTGCCATGGTGAGCCACTTGCGAGGGATACTCTGGACGAGAATGGTGGTGGCGGAGGCACGAATGCGGTGTTCTGGCATGGTAAGGATGGTCTGCCGCAGGCGAACAAACTTCCTCAGCGCCAGGTAAAAGTTGTAGCACACCCAGAGTACCACACAAACAGCCAGGATGCAATGCGCCCAGAGACGGTTGACCTTCTGCGGTACGCCCACGTTTGGCCAGGAGAAAGAATCGAGGCCGGTCACACCAGGAACGTCGCCGACCCTGTTGATGGGGAGCAGGATAGGCAGGATGACAATAGCCATGGGTATGAAGATTCGCAGGAGCAGCTGCAGGTACTCCAGGAAGAGGTAACCATCCACACCTGCGACGCGTATGAGCTCCCGGTCGCTGATTGTGAAGACATTCTTGAAGGAGTCGATGGCTCCGACGGGCTCCTTTATGCGCTTGCGCTGGGACACAAAGGACGTTTTGTAGTAGCTGCCAACGTCAGTGATTTGATTCAGCGTCTCGAGCGTGCGGGCATACTAGATCTTGTGGAACAGGCTCTGCCGCTCAGTTGGGGAACCCTGGGCCTTTTTCGATCTCTTCAATTTCCAGTTGCCGCTGAGTATTAAGAAAGCCAAGATCTGGATGCCAAAAATGATGGCGGCGGTCGACAAGGAAGCAGCGAACGTCTTGATGCTCTGGTTGTATTGCTTCTGCCCATTGCCAGCGTTCGCATCGATGCCGGTGGCCGTCGCCTGCGCGCCCGTCGTGGTTGCGGACATGGTTTCGGTGCGTGGGCCTTATAGGCGGGTCTCGCGCTCGGGTGTTCGCTGTGGTCGCGGTCGTGTGAGGTACCAGACGCTGCCACTACGACACAGCAGCCATGAGCGTGATAGGGGACAGGGCAGGAACGGTCGCCACGCGTTTGGATGTAGGTATGCAGAGGGTACGAGGAGTTATCGAAGGACTCGGGGCACGAAGCAGCGCGCAAAGCAATTGCAAGGGACAATAGAGCGACTGTGGATGTAGTGTGAGAATAGGTAGGTAGGTGAGGAGGTGGAGTGTTTCATATCCGCATAACGCATCCCGCCCTGTTGGCCGACCGATTCAACTTGGCGAGCCGCCATGACGCAAATGGCGCCAACGAATTACGGAACGCTGCTGGCCAAACGCTCCCTCTTCACGCGACAAACGGTAGCCGCGGGCGCCTGCTCTAGCCCGGCGGTAGCCTCTCCCTTGCCCTGCGTTGGCTAAGAATACACGTCGCGCAAAAGCAAGGGCATTCTTGTCGTCTTCAGTTTTGATGTTTCACCCCCAGCGGTCTCGAGGCTCGATCCTCCCAGGGACTCGCACAAGGAGCGATAAGCTCGAGATGAGATCTGTGGAGCAGCGCTAATCCCTGCCCGGCTAAGCTGTCGCTCGTTCCAAGCTTTATGACGGAAATCCAAGGCGGCGGATCACGAAATGCGTGCGCGACCTCGGGGGTGTTGGTGGTCTGTGCGCGTACAGTCACCACCTTCCCACTTTGGTCTGCGGACCTCTCACTACCCAGCTCTGGCTCAAGGAATGAGTTCATACTGTGACACTATCTGACATTCGATTGACTACCTAAGGCAATAGAAACAAATTTGCAGACTGAATTTAATATCCTCCTACCCCACCTGTCGCTATCCTTCGCTCCTTCGACGACCATCATCCCTCCACCAGTTTGTACACCACGCTAGAGCTCCCCTATAGCTGTGTGCGCCCCAGTACTCGTTTCTCCTATCTTTTCCCGTGACTCCTTTGATAGGCACAGCTGGAGCACTTCCCGAACACGCTTTCTGTGCGCTGGCAAGAGACAGGGTGACTTCGTCAGCTCTAGCATGGTGCTTTCCGCCTCCTGAGAAATTTCCCCGTGTCCGAATTTCATCAAGGTATCTGCTTTACGCACATGGAAGTATGCTCTCCTGACTCCATCACTAACCATTCGATGAAGTTCTTTCTCAGGGCTCCCTCCGAGATACTCCACCGCTGGACAGTACTTCGTCTTTTCGTTCAGCTCCGTGTAGGCCGCGCGTGCTTGCGCCCACGATTCCTTGACCTCGTCCGTGAAAGACTGCGCCGCAGTCTCATCTGCGTCAGGTCTAGCTTCCCGTGACATTCCTAGTTGAGGACTGAAGCAGACAAGTCGAGGAAGTGTGTATCGGAATCTTGTCAGGAAGTGAAGGTATACGTTGCAGAAGGCCTCCAAGCTCCTAGAGCTTTCTGTATCCGCTTCTGGTCGTGGAACTATCTTGTGAGGTTTGCATAGCGCGTCTTGGTTGGTATTTGTGGCCATGGTGGCTGGGTTTTGGGTAGTATTCATGCTTGAAAGTGTATTGTATATCGAAGAAGGGTTTCCTGGGTGTGGTGTAAGAAGGAAAGGAGTGGCTTCCAGCGCCTGTGGTTCCCACAAAGGTATCTCTGGCTCTAGGGACATGACTGGAAGAGATGACCCAGCGGCCTCTGAGTCAGGCTCCCTTGCAGACTCACAATGTGTAGGGAGTGACTCCACAATAGATATTCACCACAGTTGACGGCTACTGTCGTCCATTCGTTCATGCATGCAAAATTCAAGTTCCAGGTATGGAATCACATTGCTTCGATGCGATCTAATGAAACCGTTCTTCTATCACTTTTCATTCTGTAGGTGTTTATGAGGTGGTATACATTTCTAGCTAATCTTCTTGAGGAGAAGGCAGCAATTTAAGGATCAGACGCCCATTGGTCCATTCGATAGCTGCCATTGCACTCTCATTTCTGCACAGCCAAAACCAAATCGACGATATGATTCGATACCCGGGTACCCATTTTCCCTGCCCTTGCGCTACTACGCGCAAAACACTCCTGTGCATGCTTCGCGAGCTCAGGATGTTTGCCTGCCAGAGTGGTTGTATCCTTTTCTAGGGCTCTGTACGCATCTTCCAGTTCCCTGGACGCCTTCTGGGCGTCGTTACCCCACTGTCGCAAAACTTCAAAAGGCAAGGATATATGGTTCGTTGATACACTCAGCAGTCTGTCTGCCTTCTCTTCCAGCTCGTCAAAGGCGCGGAACCACCTTGCCTGGCATCTGATAAAATTCTTAAGAGACTCGACCGAGGACGCAGCATCGCTGTCTTTGCTGTTCGTAGGGCGGATTTCTGGCAAGGATCGATCAGAGGCGGTGTTCTCGCCTTCTTTGATAGTGTTAGACATTGTTCTGTAGTTTCTTGTGGAGTTTAAAAGGTAAAAGTATATTTTCGTGTGGATGTTGCAAGGCAAGATTGTAAGTTGATGTAAGTGTACTACAGTAGTGATGGAGGAAGAACGCGGTGTTTATATCAATGCTTGACTCATAGTATTAGTAATTACGGTGGTGAGTCAATTGAGTGGTTGACTCACACTCATAGTCTCGAAGACTCATATAGGCATCGGGTGACTCAGAGGATCATAACATATATTCATTAGAGGCACAACTCATGGCCGACCGATTCTACATATGCTATTCATACCTTTGACCTTGCCTTCATAAGTTTTTGTACCAATATGCAGATCTTCCCATGTAGTTCCTTAACGCTGACCCGTCGCTGGTGCCATATCTACTCAATCTTGTGTTGGTCGGTCACATCTCCCTTGGAACCCTTCTGGTTCGCCTTTGCGGCTTCGTACTCATCGCTGCGCTGCAGTTCCTCGCGGAAAGCATTATATTGTTTGAAGTAATCTTCATAAGTTGAATCCAACCATTGATTATTTTCCTTTCCACAAAGTAACCCCAATGTATGGAAGTCTTGTATTTTCTGACGCATTTTCTGCACTTCCTTGCCCTCGAGGCTTTCGTCTTCCACTGCTGGGCCGTATTTCGTCTCCTCGTTGAGGTTGTTGTATGCGTTGTGCAGTTGGTCTTTCAGTTTTTGAAGTTCGTCCTGCAACTTGAATACGACACTCCAATTTGGGATCGGGCGGACCGCCCATGCACTAATGAATGCTTGCTTCTTCGAATTGTATTTCTCGTGAATGTTTAGGAAGTCGCTTGCTAGGGGGCTGTACACCTTGGAAAGACTTTCAAGGTCGCGGCAAGATTCTGTACCTGCATCTGAACGCGGTTCGATGCCATAAGGTTTGCGTAGGTACACCTCGCTCGTGGATCGGTTCGTGGCATCTTGGTTTCGTGGGGTAATCATTCTTGTGTTCTGATAAGGTTTTGCGCTTTGGATATGATATATAGGTAGGTATGAAGGTGGAAAGGAGACTGGCTCACGAGCTATGATCATACATAACTGGGTCTATGACTCGACGTTGATGATGATTGTAGGTGCGGAGTCATGAGACACATAGTGGAACTCAACACCACTGCACTTACCTGGAAAGGTCAATGTTGTTCTCCAAGGAAACATATGTAACGATCTTTTGACCACAGCTCCCAAGAAGGAACAATTAGTGCCCGTCTAGATCTGTATGTATACGAATGCCATCATTCTCAAGAGTACGAAGGAGTAGACCTTAATGCCCTTTTCGTCCGCTGCTCTAGTTCCCCATGCGACAAGAGGTGTGCCGGCGCCTAAACGCTGGTAATCGGGACGAACTGCCAAGAGCTCGAGGACTGCACTGGACATGAGTCGTTTCCACCAGTCTTCGACCATGGTTCTGACATTTTGAGAACAGGGAGATTACTGACCGATTTGAAGCTACATATAGTGAACTTGACGCAGGTAGGTGGATCGGCGGGGTGGAAGCGGGGTACCCAATCAGGCAATTCAGCCAGATGCGGTGGTAGCACTTGAGTCTTGTCCGCACTATCCAGTGCCGTATAGTTTATGTTAGGGTTAGGGTTAGGGTTAGGGTTAGGGTTAGGGTTAGGGTTAGGGTTAGGGTTAGGGTTAGGGTTAGGGTTAGGGTTAGGGTTAGGGTTAG
>MU004546.1:0-45018 GCA_010405375.1 Lophiostoma macrostomum CBS 122681
ATTTATAGTAAAAAACTATAAAAAGGCCTTTAAAGTATTAAGGCTTATACTAATTAATACTTTAGTAGTATTAAACTAACTTAAGGTCTAGTTATATATTCTACTAGAATCTTTTTTTTTTTTATAAATTTATAGTAATTAAAAACTCTAAGTAATATCTAAAAATTTTATTCTTAGTTAAAGCTAGTATTAAAATCTATTAAAAGGTTACTGGTTACTATTTTTACTAGATTTTTTTAGCTTATAAAAGGTACTAAATTAATACTATATTAGAATATACTTCTTTTAGTATAGAATTATAAGCTTAAAAAATAAATTAAAGCTTTAACTAAGTATAAATTCTATAAAAGAAAGTATATCTAAATAGATAAAATACTAGAGTATAAAAAAATAGTAGATTAAGTAGCTACTAGTCTATTTATAGAAAAATAATTATTAAAAAAGGCCTATAGTAGTAGAAATATTAAATAAAAAATAACTAGCTTTAAAGTATTATAAAAAGTATAAAAAGATAGAATATAATATATATACTTATTAAAAAAATAAAAAAAAGTCTTTTAAGTTAAATACTAGTACTTAGTACCCTTTTTTAGATAGTAGTAGTAATAATAATAATAATAATAATAATAACAATAATAATAGTTCTATAACTTAAGTTAGTTATATTAAAAAAAACTAACTAACTTAGTAGTTTAATTAACTTAGTAGTAGAATATATTAGTATTTATATCTATTAAGTATTAAAAGATAAGTTAGATAGAGTATTTATTAATAAAGTATATAATTTAGCTTTTATTTACTAGCTTTTAAATAACTACTAATATAAAATTAGTAATTTTTTTTTATAGAAGGTATATAATAAGTAGTAAGCTTCTCTATATACTTTATAAGCCTTTTTTTTTTTTTAGGTAAGCTTTTATTATATAAAAACTTTCTTTTAATATAAATATATTTTAACTCTCTATATATATATTAATATTAACTATATAATACTATACTTTTATACTATTTTAGACTATAAAATTTTATTTTTAAATATAAAAGTATTATACTCTATAAGCGCTTCTTTTAATTCTATTATATTATAGTATTATATAGCTATAATAATTATAGTGTTTTAGTGGTCTAGCGCATTACGCGAGTCCGCGCATCACGCGCACGGACACGGTAACCAGCCGAGGCGCGGAAATCTCCGTCACCGGGCGTGAATGAGCATACAGACATCATTGGCTAACACAACGGCAAGTGTGCAGACAGATCGATGCAAGGTCCAGCTGCTGCTGTGCGAGGTGCTAAATTGTCTGAGTAGGCAAACTGTCGTCTATGTACAAGCGCCCTCCAATAGGATACAGCCTCTCACTGCCTTCTATGTCTACAATTCGCCCAAATCTTCCTGTTCGCCATCGTTAGTATCGTGACTACTGCCATCCTTGAGCTCGATACTGCCTTCCCCTTGCTTCGGACCCATGAACGGAACATCCTCGTTCATTTCCAGCTGGACCATCTTGTTCTTTCCCTTTACGAGATTCGTCATCATGTAATTGGTCAAACACCTGATCCCAAGCTCCTCCCCTTTGTTTACTATCCATCCGTTCATATAGTCGATCTCGGTCTGCCTCCCTGACCTTACACACGCGAGCGTAGGGCTGATTTCATCTCTCATATGGTAAGCTGCACTGACAACCAAGGTTTCGAGCCGGCCGGGGTCAAATCGGTTGGCAACGTTAGGAATATACTGCAGCTCTGGAAGCGAACGAATGACGAGGCTGATTTCGGAGAGGAGTAGGCGCATGGTCCGGGTGAGGTGGTAATTATATAGGATACCGCCGTTTCGTGCATCAAGCATTACCGTAAGGGGGTGAATGACGCATTTCATGGCTAGCTTTTCGAGCTGCAGCTGGAGTAGATCGGACGGAGCAAAACCGGCGGCGCAGAGTGCCGGTATGCGAAGCAAAGTCCTCAGAAGATACCTGTCATTTGGAGTCCATGGCGATTGTCTCTGTAAAGGTGGAGTGTCTGCAGGAGACCCTATAGGATAGTTTGTGGCTCTCGGGCGTAGCCCTTTAGCATCGAAACGGATTGGGGCAGAGAACGGCGAAAAGCCATCATGTCGTTCTTGGGGCAAGAGCCCGATCGCCATTGTGCCGAAATGCGCATATAGAGACGTGTACATGTCATTGGCGGTTTTGCGCACGCCGTGAGTGTCTACACCTAGCATGTAGCGTGGTCGAGACTCCGGATCCGGGAAAACTTCTCTGTCAACCTCCTCAATCACCCCCATAAGACCGTGTTGCAGGAACAAGACCACCGAGTCCTTGTTCAGTCTATGCTTGACGGACAGCAGAGCGGTCACAGTCGTTGGCGCCTGTGAGCATACGATGAGCGAGCTGATGGGCTCCGTGGACTCCTCCTTTTGCAGTTGTGGGGTTGTGTCCTGAGCAGGTGATCGCGCATCAGACGTCTCTTCCTGTCCAGAGATGACCTTGCCACGATCGCGCGGCCGATTGAACGCGATCTCTGCATCGAAGCCTTCTTGAGATTCCGAACTGCCATCCCTTACGAGCTGCAATCGCCGTTTGGAATTCTCCCACAAAGTGTATGCATGCCAGCCGCGATGTATCAGTGTCACTGGAGGTGGGTTCGGTATGCTACGCAGCGCATGCGCTATGAACTGGCCATGAGCTCCCAGACCAAGAACATGAATCCTACGGTCGACCACCGGCAGAGCGCGATAGAAGTCAGGTATCACGGGGTGTTTGAATTCTTCTTCAGGAAGTTTGAAATCGAAAGGCGTGTCGGCCTCGTCTGCGGCTGCACTTTGCATTGTCAGAGCGATAGCTTGTAGCAGATGATGCACATACTGTATTCCTTGTTTCGCCTGCGGTTCCTTGTCTTCCGGACGCAACCAGCTCTCACAGGCTCCTCTCACATGGAAAAAGGCCACCCGGCCCGCGCCATTGCTACCGCGGGTACATTGCGATACTATGTGCAGTATGCGAGGCCGAAGCCGGGGGAGACGATGAAAAGGAGAAAGGAGAGACAGGTTGAAGACACTGTGTATATTACATGTAGTAACGAAGCGACCGTATAGACAGGAGAGAAGGGCAGGAAAAGGGACTTAAGCCGTGAACATGAAGCGCTGTGGTGATGTCGTTGATCGCAAAAGTCGAAGGCGTTCGGCGCGGAGAAACGCTCGGTCCGCAAGAATTCTCGAGGATGGCGGGAGAGGCTGTTCTGCTTCCGCGATCACGACACCACCCAAGTACACACACACTGTACTAATAGCACGCGCCGTCTCTCTAGAGCCGCTGGACAATTGTCTGGGACCTAACGGCGCAAGCTTCCTCGAAGAGCGTGATTGCCCACACCGACAGAATTCGCCGCCTCGGACCTCCGCGTGCGAGACCGCGAACCAAATACACCAATCTCTCTCTCGACAACACTTCTCAATGGATACTGCAAGCCTGCTCCCTCAGGTTGAGGACCTTGAAGCCAACATCGACGAGCTCGAAGATGCGCTCGACCCCCTCCTCCGCGCCCCTCTATCACAAACCGCGTCTACACTCCCGCTACTTGACAAAGCCAAACTTTACGTACTGAACGCCTACGCCATCGAATCTCTCCTGTTCTCTTCCCTGCAAGCTTCTGGTGTCAAGGCGAAAGATCACCCGGTGTTCGCAGAACTCGCACGGTTGAAAGCCTACTTTAAGAAGATAAAAGATGCGGAATTGGGTCCGGAGCCAAAGACCAGAATAGACAAGGGCGCTGCTGCACGCTTCATCAAGCACGGTCTGGCAGGCAATGATCGGTACGATAGAGAGAGGCGGGAAAGAATGGACCGGGAAAAGGACACTACGAAGTCACACGCTAAGCCTACACACACCAAGTTCGAGGACGATGGCTCTACGACACAGGTAACCGGTACGTCGCTGAAACGCCCTGCCGATGTTGCAAACATACCCAATGCGGGTGAGGGTTTTCGGGACCTCGACCTCGATAGCGAGGATCGAGAGTTATATGGCGCAGGCAAGGAAGTGCCTAGTAGTGACCCGCCGAACAAGAGGGCACGAGTCTCAGCGTCTGGTCCAAGCGAAGGCGGATCTCCCGCAGCTACCACCTCATCCCCAACATCAGCCTCGAAAGAGGAATATAAGTCGAAGCGGCGCGAGGAAAAGGAGGCTCGTCGGCTAAGGATAGAAGCTAAGCAGAAACATCGCCGAGAAAACAAGGAGAAGAAGCGATCCGCAAGAGTGGCTGCTGCGGAGAAGAAGGAACCCGAAGTTGTCCTTCCAGAGAGACAAGCGCCCAGAACACACAGCGAGACATTCAAGGCGTTACTGGATGGCCCGTTGAAGAAGGGCAAAGGGAAGAGCAAGGGCAAGTGACTGGACTTTTGTACACCAACCGTGTATGAAGACGATATCCTCGACAATCTTCAACGGGGACGAGCATCGATTTAGAAGAGCATTGATTCGGTCTGGAAATACCGTGGAGTTCTATCCCGTGGACACTGAGGAATGGCTGTGTGCTTACACAACCTTCTCAATTACACATCCGAACAACCTGAGAGTACAGACCATGTCTCTATGTCTCACGCACGCTCCCCTCAGTCTGCCGATTGCGCCATAGCTGCATGCTCGCCGCCAGACCGGGATGCCGCCAACCCCTACATCAGCCTAATGAAAGATTTAGAGCCAACAGGACTGGCTTTGCAGCAGAAATCAGCACTAGGAAGACGCATGATGCGTTGAAGATCAGATGCTTTTCGACAATCGTACTCTAGCTCGCGATCTAATGCAGATAACCTTATTTTGACGTCCTAAGTCCCGTGTATGAACATAGACCGAAGTCAACTGAGACACCCCTTTCCGTTCTAAATCCATCATTTACCTCATGTTCAGATAACCTTAGTTGCAAATAGATGCAGTAAATGCAAAGCATTCCATCCCTTCCCCTCCATATTCTACAACTGATCCAACAAACCCTCCGCCTCAAGCAACAACACAATCTGATGCACGATCGTCCTCACATTGCTCGTGCTCAAATCAACCGTCAGATCCGCCTTCTTAGGCGTCTCATACGGATCATCCACACCCGTGAACCCCTTAACCTCGCCCTTCCTCGCCTTGGCATAGATGCCCTTCTTATCTGTCTTCTCGCAGTACTCCAGCGGCGTCGCCACATGCACAAGGTAGAAGCTACCGTACTTCTCCACCAGCTCCCTCGCCTGCTGCCGCGGGTCCTCAAACGGCGCAATTGGCGCCGCAATGACCGCCGCACCCGCCTTGGTCAGCTCGGACGCAACAAAAGCAATGCGCGCAATGTTGACGTCGCGGTCGGCGCGCGAGTAGCCGAGCTCGGAGGACAGCTCTGAGCGTACGGTTTCGCCCAGCAGCAGCGAGACGGAGCGGCCGCCCTGCTGGTTCAGCGTGACGTTGAGAGCGCGCGCGATGGCGTCTTTGCCCGAGTTTTGGTAGCCGGTTAGGAAGACGGTAAAACCTTGCTTGTTGCGGGGCGGGTTGGATTCGCGCAGGACTTTGACGACTTCGGTGTAGGAGAACCAGTCTGGGATTTCGGCGCCGGTGCGGAGGCGCTTGCGGAGCTCTGGGGGACACAGGTTAGAGAGGGCGGTGGAGGGGAGGTGGGCAGGGTCTGGAGACGTGCTTACCTGTGCCTGAGATGTCGAGTGTTCGGACGCCTTGGGCAACTTCGTCTTTAGGCTTGTACTCGTCGGAGTCTGGGAGGTAGGTCATTTGCTGGAAGGGCACGACGTCGATGCCTAGCTCGCTCTTGTACTTCTCCACGGCGTGCTGGGCATCGTAAGGCCCGTAGAAATCGACGCCCTGGGAGTTCTTGCCAGGTCCGGCGTGGTCACGGCCAACAATGAAGTGCGTAGCACCGTGGTTCTTGCGGATGATGGCGTGCCAGATCGCTTCACGGGGCCCACCCATACGCATGGCCAAGGGAAGTAGACTGATGACAGCCATGCCATTGGGATATCTGGGAAGGAGGGCTTGGTAAACACGGACACGGGTGAAGTGATCAATATCTCCGGGCTTGGTGAGACCAACGACGGGATGAATCAGAACGTTGGCTTGACGGGCACGGGCAGCCCGGACAGTGAGTTCTCGGTGAGCACGATGCATGGGATTCCTAGACCGTGTTAGGTCATTTGCTTCGACACTGCTCATTTGATACATACCTGGTCTGGAAAGCAACAACTCTGGACCAGCCGAGCTTGTCGAAGTGCAGCCGGAGTTCAGCTGGCGAGTAGCGAAGCGCAACATAGTCGTAGTGCATCAGGCGGTCAATTGCTTCGATCTTTCCGCCAACATAATAGTCTTGTGTCTGGTTAAAAAGATATCGGACCGCAGGGTGCTCGGGGTCCCCTCCGAATACCTCCTTGGCCTCCTTTTGCCTGGAAAGCGTCAATAGTACCCAAACAGCTGTGTTACAAGAACGTACTTGTCTGGCTGGTAAACATCCTCGACCGTGATGATGGCTAGATTTCGGTCATCGCGGAAGTCTCGGAGAGCAACACGCGCCCCCTCCTTTACGCCGGCCTCTTCGATTGTTTCCTTGGTGATGTCCAAAGTGATTGGCATAGAAAAGAGGTTTCCGTCCGCAAGTCGATTTTCGCTGACGACACTGTATCTTCATTAGTCGCCGTCTTCGCATCTTCTACTTGGTCCAATGACGTACCCATCGTAGTCTTTCTGGCTCATAAACCCTAGAGATCATCATATCAGCCCGTGTACTCTAGAAAGACACTGTCGTGCTCCATTCCACAGCCAAGCCGTCAACGACGCCCAAGCTCAAGCCACGGACGCTTGCAAACAAGCCAAACAGGTGGGGCACGACGATAACTCATTCGCCCCACTACGAAAGACCACCAACCTTCAAGCGGAGAGAAGCCTCCGTTCAGAATAAGCTCCAAGTCGCAAAGCTGCCGTTCTGTGAGGACAATCGCAGGAAGATCTTCCGCTTCGTCGTAAAGCTGCTTGCGGCGTGGCGCATCGCGCGCGATGAGGTCTTTGAGGATACCGCCTGTGTCGCAACGAGTCAGCCCAACGATACGTCCTTTAAGTTGGACACCGGGAAGCTTACCATGAGGAGGGTTCGCCATGTTTGCAGAAAGACAAGTATGTCGAGCAGAGAATGGGGATTTCACGGGCTTTAAAGAGGGGGAACTCCGAGGTCAATGGACTCGTAGTCTGCTTCGTTTGCAAGTCGTAGACAAAGTGGACGCGTAAATTATGGTTCAAAGCGCCTGTCGCAACGTCATCCACCCAGGGGAGACAGCTCTAGCCAGCAAGAGATAGATGAAGCAGAGAAATTCGCAAGGCGTGAGTAGACGAAAAGGCAGAGGGTGAAAATTTCAGTCGAGGGAAGGCGAGGCCTACACTTTTATTTGACACCGGCGAAGCGTGCCCATCCTATTGACACCCTTACGGCCCGGCGGCGGCAGACTAGCTGTAACCGGTACAACGTTTCTCGTCGGCTTTTCTTGGAAGCGAATTGCGCAATTGCACGTTTTTTTGCTTTTCCTCCACATCTTGTCGTGAGAGACCGGAACACAGCGTCGCATGTCAAGCCTCCAAGAACTGCAGCTGGCTGGGCATTTCAACATCATCTTGGAACGTCACAAAGACCCCGCTATCAAAAATGGGTGGTCCAATTCACTACTTGACAGGTCACAGGACCGGGAATGTGTTTGTCTGTCTTTTGGTATCTGATGATCAGGGTCTACGCAGTGTAAATGTTACGTGAATGCTGATGTTCTTGCTCTTTTCTCTTGCAAATAATGCTAATCGCTCCGTATGCCCCCATAACGCCAATGCTAAAATGCTTGAGTGAACCACTCACAAACCTCCCGAATCACGACATTGCGCCTCATGCATCCACCGAGACTCGCTGCATGGCTTGGCTTAATTCCTGTTCTTGTCTTTGTAGCTCCTGCTTCCGGAGAAACTGCGCGTATTTTGACTTGGGGTTGTGAATTCCGCATTCCGTCTTATTCTTTCCCTTCCATCGTCCGGACCGCTCGTCCTCTCCTTGAGCCACAGGCTGGGTGGAGTGCCAATCTCCTACACTCTTGTACCCCATCTTCAAGAGCTCGTTGTAGGGAACGTCATTGGCGTTTACGTAATCCTGTACTTGCGCAAACGACCAGTTGGCTAGCGGGTTGATCTTGACGATACCAGCGTCGTCGACTTCAATGATATCAAGATCCCCTCGCTTTCCACCCTGACTCCGCCGACGGCCCGTCAACACTGCCTTGACTTGAAGCTCAGAGTAAGCTCGGTGTGACGGCTCAACTTTCGCAACGTAGTCGTAAAGCTCGTCATTCGTCTCCCATAGCTTTTCGCCGTGTTTGGCAGTGAACTCTTCGGCGGTCTCGACACCTTGGGGCTTATAGATATGGATGGTAGTACCATAGCGGCTCCGTACACGTTGGACAAGCTCATGAGTCTGCTGGAAATGGTAAAGTGTGTCCAAAAAGATCAGGTCGACGTTTGCTTTGATGGGTCCGTCCAACTTGGACAGCATGTCCAGGGTGACAAGACCAGTCAGACCGAATGCCGTAGTCTGGTACAGACCCGGCAGTGATGTGATGCACCAGCGAAGGATGTCTTACGTCATGTTAGTTAAAAGAAGCAAAGAAAGGTGCAGAATGCGGGATGGTGGCACTCACCTTGAGGCTCAAGCTTCTGCAGCTGTTGGTTCAAAAACTTGAGATGTGGTTTGCTGAAGTAGACGTCTGGGAGGCTGTCCTGGCTGGATGTGCCAGATGCATACCCTGACTCATTGTCGTGAATTATGGTAGACGCCCCGTGAGACTCCTCAAACAATTGTGACGACATGGTTTGGAAATGGTACAAGCAACAGACCGACGCTCGGTACACGTGACGGATGTCCGAATGCGGTAAGACAGCGTTTGTATTGCTTCTGTATGATGGCTTGAGGGAATTTTTGGGCTAAGTTTTCAGAACAGGTCTGAGGCGTTGAGGTTGTCAGGAAGAAGGGGTGTCTGAGCGTGGAGAATATATTCAACTGCGAAGTCGGCATCTCTTTGAAATCAATGTTACAGAAGGTATCATGGACGAAGGCGAGCACGCAATCCGCGCTAGGCGAAAACAGTCGGAAAATCCTGACTCCAGACAAAGGCACCATATCTCACCAATCAACAGCCGGCAAAGAGGATCGAGGCTGAAAAAGATGGAGAAGATCTCGGTCCTGTACCTGGGCGTTTCGATGCGGCTGTCCTCCTCCGCGGCTGTGGAGGCATGTTGAAGCTATGGTGTCATGCCGGTGGTGCCCCACGCATCCTCGAGGAATGACAGCGAACAGTTATTAGAAGGGCCCGCGACAAAAAGCACAAAGACCTGACTCGAGGGTATCCCACGGAGTTTGACGGCCAAACCTGGGGTACTGGCTAGCCTGCCTACATGGTGTCACTATCGAGCCCTGTCTCTTGCTGCAGCTGCACGGTGTGGTACCGAATCAATCATACTGGTCGTCGAAATGCATTTTCGGAACCCTCCCACAAGATTCAATTTGCCGATATTGGGGTTGAAGGCCTGAAGTGGTGCAAGCACTTGCATGGACGATGGAAAAGGAAGACGGTCGTGGTGTTGCGGGGAAGCAACCGAACGCGCCACCCGCTTTATCATCATGATCTAAGGCACTATGCCGAATGGACAGTGATGAAACAAATCACCATGACTATCCATGGATGACTCCATGCGCTTTAGACATAGAAGAATGGTAGCTGTATGAATAGAGTAGCTTCCTGCTCTAACGTCACGGTGGACACCGGGTGGAGGATGCCAAGCTCGATATCTGGAGCCTTGATCTCTCATGACTAGCGCGCATGCGTAGGGCTGATGACTATATCAAGCAGGAGAAGCGCGTCGATTATATGTCTGAGTCGCCACAACGCAGGTAAGCAGCATGACCTACGCATTTGCAATCCAGAACGGCAGTGCATATGCTTTTGTCAGCGGCCGTCTTGCAGTCTTGATGTACGAATTCGCTCTTCGACCGTCCGTAGCTACTCTGGATTCAGCTTCGTCTGTTTAGTGTAAACCAGAGTTGACTCGACGTAATTTTTACTTATTTTATGTACCTAAGCCGTGTGACTATGCCCACAAGCAGGCAATATGGGGATCTATGGTAGGATCGGCATGGCTGGTTATAGATGGCATTGAGGTGGTTTGAACAGTGTGATAGTACTTATTGTCTTGAAAGTGAAGGTTGTGGATTTGTGATGCTAAGATGAGACCTCGTCTGGATCCAGACCTGTCTCGTTAAGTTACACCCTCTTGCAATTGCAGTTGTCTCATACTCTCTTTGTCTTCCGCTGTCAATGAATTCGCCTTGGCTCTATCCTTCCATAACTCGAGCAAGCCGTATTGTTCCTTATCAAATGATGACTTGAGCTGTTTCAGCAGCTTCGGTGCAAATTTACCAGTAGCGTATACTACACCGGGAGAATGCTTTGCGAACAGGACGAGTATGAGAAGCAGGAAGAGACCGGGTCCATCTGACTGCTTCTGCATCTTGCGCACCAGGTCGGCGACCAGACTTTCCTTGGTCTTTGCCAGAGATGATGCATTGAGATCCTGCACACCTTGTCTTTTGGTGAACCTCTCCAGAGCTGTAGCAACGGCTGATGCGTCTGTCTTGGGGGCTTTCAGCGCGCTTTCGAGTTTCTGGATGTTCTTCCTTGTCTTCCTGCTGCAGCCCAGGCCCTGAACGCGGGCCTTGGCTATCGAGTCTGGCAGTAGCTCCCTTGATAGATAAGTAGAGAGAAGCTCAGATAATTGTTTCTGCAGCTTTGTATCTGAAATGCTGTTCAATCCTTCAGCATAGTTGGCTGACCGGGCAAGTACTCGCTCTGCCCAAAATGTCGAGAATTCGTCGTCATTCGAACTCTCAAGAGTCGAGACCTCGTTCCAGTAGTGCTCCTCCACAGCCTTTTTCACCTCTGGCTCACTAGAAATGACTTCTAAGATGGGCTGATCGTGCGGGATGAAGGAGATTATCTCGGTCATCTGGAATCGCATTTCCTTTTCAGGGTGCTCCATCAGCTGTCTCCACTGATGGTTGGCGTGGGTACTTGAAGATTCAAGCAGAAGTTCCCGCTCAACTTCAAATCTTCTTCCTGTCAAGATGAACGCACCCGCTTTGTGGAGGTTGCTGTCATCAGACGTTTTGCACTCATGAAGCTTTTGTGCGTAGACCTCGAACACATGCTCTTCTGTCCTCTTGAAGACGTCCTCCCAGCATTCGACAGGGAAAGCGTCCTTAATCCTTGTCTGTGGAAAATGGTTAGCGAAATTTGATGACGAACGCTTATGGAGACTGCAATCCAACCCGCAGCAGAGTATCAATCGTTGTTGCACACTCTGGAAGAAATTTTGACGCCCCGGTGGTACAGTGTTTTACGTACCATCACATCAGCGTACCCAAGCACTTCCAAAGCCCCAACACACAGATTACCAAATTTCGAGATCCAAGTAGTAGATATCGCAACGTGACCTCGGACGAAGAGATCTGGCAGACCTAGAGCATGATCTTCAACGTCATTGAAGGAAGAATATAGCTCACTAAAGGCCTTGAGGTGCCCTTGCAAGTCAATACAAGGTATGTTCCCGGCCTGCAGCTGGGTGAACTCTGCATCCCGATGCTGTGTTATTGACGCTTTTGGGGTGCAGTGGATCGAGTCACCATCCTCAGCCATGTGAAACTGGGAGGTCATGCCAGCTTCCGAAAGTATCTCCTCAAGAGCATTTGAAAAGAACCACTTGGGGGGGTTTCCTGTAAGCGATCTAGTGGAAAGCTCGACAGGCCTGAATACATTTAGCGGGTGGTTCCATAGAGCATGCGTTCACCGCACTTACTTAGCATCTGTGAGCGAATTGGATAGCTGTTCCCTAAGAGCCAGGACAACTTTCTCTCTGTAGCCCTTACTGAAAAGGTAGCCGTTCACGGTAGTTATACTACTGGACGAGCTATCCCCACCATGCATGGGTCGAAGCAAATCATCAAGACTTTCCAATAACACATCATTCTCCTGTGAGAAAGAAGCTTTGAAAACTACCTGAAGCGCGAGAACCTCGCGCAAGTGACGCTCCAGAAAGTTACGTTGGTTCCTACAATGACGTGATAAGCATGTACACAATGGTACGAATCCGCAGACTGCGTATTTAAATCAAGTACTTCAAGGTACTTACGTAGTAATAATGCTAAGTTTGTCTCCGCTGATCAAGGCTAGTGAGGGTAATGCTTGGACTACTGAGAGCGTGATTTCCCTGTCCAAGCCAAGCCTATTGCTTAGATGGGCTACAGACACTCTGTCTGATCCTGTAAAAGATTAGGGACTGCGAAAGACTTTATTCAGTTCATCACTGACCTTCATCAAGAACTCGCTTGAACTCATCAACAGTGGTCTGAGAAGTCACGAGTTGCTGTCCATCTGACGAGATGCAAAGCGATGAGAGACCTGCAGTAACTCCTTCGGGATCCTTCGCAGGAGGGAATGACTGATAGATTTCACGTATGTCTGAATTCGAGAACATGCTTAAGGAGTGATGCTACCACAGTGGTATGTTGGTGGTCGAGGCAGGGCTAGGTTGAAGATGTGCAATGGGACGACGACAGACAGTGTGGAGTCAGTGGGTCGATGCTACCATCAACGGAGAGATCGGAGCGGGGTGCAAACAGTGCAGGCATGTTAGTGAAACGTCAAAACCGTGATCAACGCGCGAGTGAGCCATACAATCTGCGGCCAAGCCTCGCACGCGTTTAAAGATGGTTCCAAGGTTGTTGGTGTGAATCCGAGGTTGGTGCGTGACGAATTGGGGAAAGAGCCTGCTCCGAACAGGCGATCGCGAAGAAACTACGGAGCGGGTAGTCTCGGCGAACTCCCCATCTTTCAACGTTGAACACTCGCACCAACCCTGTCTTGCAGTCTGGAGCAGTCGCGACAGTCCCTCCGCCCGTCGCCATGGCACAATTCAAGGCAAAGATGCTCGATATCGGATGCTTCGCGCATACCCGCAACATTCGCGACCACACGAAACGGAAGGTTTTCGCTGCCAATGAACCTGAAAGGTATGGGCTATGTCCAAGGGAACAAACCTAGCAACACAGCAAGGCTTCGCAATCTTGCAGCTGCTGACCAGGCCGTTCTGTAGGCAAGCACTCCGCTACATCATCCGCAACACCACGCTGCCCCAACGTGTCCGCGCCCAGGCCCAGCTTCAGCTCTCTCAGATGCATTGCTACACGAGGTTCACCCAGGTCAAGAACAGGTGCATAATGGGAGGGAAGGGCCGTGGTGTCTTCAGTGATTTCAGACTTGGCCGGGTACGTGAAGTTCTGCATCCATCCTCTGGCTCTGTCTGCCGTAGCTCTTCTCCGGCCATTCTTGTATACTTTCGACCCTGCGTGGGTTGCCTTTGCTGACTGCGTCTCCCTAGTTTCAATTTCGAATGAACGCACTCGCCGGCGAATTACCAGGTGTCAGGAAGGCTAGCTGGTGATATCGGCGTATGATAAAGGAATAGGTATAAAATCAGCACGCGCAATGTACCATGTAGCACGATTCTGCGGCATTTGGTGGCGCTATCGCAAGGCACATTATGGAGCATGTAGGAATAATGTAAGAAAGGACATGTCATTTCGTTGCACTGTTTGCGTTGTGAGAAGCGACCGGCAACATTTGCGGTGTGCGACCTGAACTTTTCCTGGTCGAAGAAGACCTACGCGCGAAACGCATTGGTAAGGTCCACACATTCCCTGACCCCATTTCTCACCGTCATTGAGTTGCTGCCTTTGACAAGAGACAGAGGTCACGTCGACCCTTCCCTCTCCGCGTCGCGACCACCTCTACCCCAGTGCCACTTTCCACAATTTGGTCGCTCCCACCACAGTCCTCATTCTCCCACCCAACTCTTCGGTGCGTATCGAAGAGCAAGACGAGACATCACACGGTTCACCATGTTCCGGCTCCAAGAGAAGCACCTTCCTGATGATCCAACATATCCCGCCGACCTCGACGCGCTTGGGTGAGTAGCTATCGGCTCACTGTGAGGCTTGGACTGTACTCACATGCACCTAGGATCTTTATCAATGAGGCCGGTCAATTCCGCATGATTGATTTTCCAGAGAAGGACTACATCTACTATCACGCTAACAATGAGCGTCACAATGAGGTTCGCCGAGAGGCAATGCAGCGTGCGTGAATTCCAAGCCGACATATGAGCCATCGGAAAGGCTAACAATCTCAAGTCTGTCAGCGCAACGAAGTCGCAGACCGCCTCTCTGCGTTAGGAATCGAGAAGCTCTACCTCCCGCAACTCACCACGTCGAAACCACAATGCGAAGCACACGTTGCTATTCTCGCACCTCCACCCGAAATTCTAAAAACGCGAAAGCGGATCATCGTCCTCGTCAATGACAGCTTACAGGATCTGGGAATACTGGCATACCGTCAACTACAACGTGAACGCGGTGTCAATGGCGGATCGGTTGTTGACTTCGTGAAGGAGATAATTCAGCGTTCTGGCGGTGTCGAGGACGGCGTTGACATCTTCAAAGACGGCGGGAAGCTGGAAGATACAGAAAAGAACACTCCAGGCTTGATTGTCATGAACTGCGGCCAGCTGCTGTACTCATACAAGCACGAGCAATCCATGACTGTGCGAAGCTGGTCTGCCATGCCCCGAAAGTCAATGTGCCACGAGCCTATCCAGATCGTTGCGGAAAACCACGTGGAGGGCAATCGCGATCCCAAGGAACACATCAAGTTCGTGCTCGATAATGTAATTCACAACAAGGATTTCGTGGCCGAGGATGCGGAAATCTATGTGGTCGCAATTGAAAATGGAGCAGAGACGCTTCTCGATATCCTTGGTGCGGACCGTAAGTTCGCTCAAGTATACACAAATTTATGTCTGGACAGTTACTAACCTGTGGCAGTCGACAAGTATGGATCACGAATTACCGCCATGGCCGTCATCAATCCCTTCGTAGTAGGTGCTCAGATAACCAATCCTCATCTCAAAGCCTTTCTCCATCAACGGGCCCGCCAGTGGAAGGTGTCGGCATACAACAATCCTCGCGAGTGCATTGAAGTACCGTCAAAATATGAGCTGGAGCTGGAAGTTCTTGATAGCTCGGCCAAGGATAAAGCAGCAGAGTCAACACAGTCTGACAAACCGGTTAACACCATTAGCTGGCTCGATACCCTCTCGCCGCCGAGCACCATCTCCACCCTGACCAATCTCGTCAAGCGGGTCGCTATCTCGATTCGGCCTCAAGAACGACCGCCTACGCCTGCGACGGAAGATATGGATGATACGGATCCGATATGTCCCACCTTTGCCGATGCCGAGAATCCAATGGGCGCGGGTGAATGCGTCTTCACCTGTCCGACCGTCCAACAGTGCATTCTGGACTTCTTCGAGGAGGTGGCCCAGAACCCTTCGAACTACCGCAACCCAATCTTCAAAGTCACAGTCGCCGATGATTGGAACATCCATCAGGGCAGCGGTGACGGTGATGATGAACTCGAGCCAGGCGACGATGCAGCATACCTCTCGTCCAATATGTCCCCCGAGCATCACGAGCTCGATGCGAAGAAAGTCGAGCTCGAGACCATGAAGGCCGCGCTTCGCGATACGCCTAAGGGTCAATCGAACCTACAAGCCGGTCTCGAGAAGTTGGAGAAGCGCATCGAGAAGAAGGAGAGGGAGGTGGAGGACTTGACAAAGCAGATCCTCGCTACCGGGGGTCTGAAGGCTGGCGAGGCTGAAGAGCTGCGAGAGAATTGGAAGCCGGTTGGCCAGGGACCCAAGATCAAGTTTGCGGGAGTCATGGTGGACAGTGAGCTAGTCAAGGGCGCGGGTTTGGAGGAGACGGCTGAGGAGGAACTGGCTGCTCTGATGAGTTAAGTGAAGAGGGGTCAGGTTCTTGAGGCTTGATGTGGATGCGCTGCATGGTGTCCGAGTCACGGATGGGTATGGTAATGACGGGAAATGGCGTCTAGTGGGCATGCGATGCACATGACCTTAGATCAGTCTTCACAGGTGTATCATACACATAATCCAGCTGACCGGAGAGACGAAAGCTTTTCTGGGTAGCTCCAATCAATCAAATTTCGGTATCACTGCTTCTGAACAGTCGTGGTATCATATTGTGACATAACGTTCTCGGCTCTCAGCCATGCGAATGCTCGGGGAATTTTCCCATAACGCCTTCCAATGCAAACCATACATTCCTCTTTTTCCCGCCTCAAGGCCTCTCCCCTTCGTTCCTCTTCTATTTCAAGGCCCTACACATCCTTGAGCAGATCATCCAAGTCATCGTCGTCCCAGCCGCCACCGCCTCTCCGGTTCACGACAATCTTGCTCTCCTCCTTCTCCTGCTGCTCAGCAACAGCGCCCAGGAGCTCCTTGAGCTGCTCCTCTGTGACTTTGGCGCGCAGCTGGCCGGAGCGGGCGAGCATGATGAGCCGGTTCTCGACGTCGGTGGCACGGGACTCTTTGACGAGGCGGATGCGACCGAGGCGGTCGGCGGCTTGCGGGGTGAGGATCTGGGCGAGGATCGAGGTGCGCTGTTCGGCTGGGAGTTTGGTTAGTGCGTGGGCTTGGGTAAGTAGTGATGGGTAGTCAGTATGATTGTGAGGGTTGGAAGAATGGGTTTGGGCTGGCTGAGAGCAGTGTTGCTGTGCTGATCATGTCCAGTGTCCTTATGGACGTTTACTGCTGTGAAATAGGGCAGGTAGTACCTTCTCGATCTCTGTGGTGTGCGTATTAGCCTCAAATCCACCTAGGCCTATATTGATCCTACGTACCGCTGCGCATCCTGCTCAGACCCCTCTCCTCCTCCGCCGCCGCCGCCCTGTTGCTGCAGCTGCTGGAGTCGCGCGCGTCGAATCTACGCCTGTCAGCATGTGATTGCTAATCGGACTCCAGACGGGCAGGTACCTCCTCGAGATCGGCGTCAGACATGCTGGGGATGGTTGTCTCTGCGTGTTTTGGGCGGGGTATCACGATTTGAGAAAGTCCGGCAGCTAGGCAGGTGTTGGCAGCCCTCGAGGCGACGCGCACTGTAGCACGTGCGGCGGGGTCGACCGAGCCTTGGGAGAGCCCCCAGGCACGGGCGGGCTTGGAACGGGCGGACCCTCGGTTCAATTCACTCCACAGCCATCGACACCTTCCAAGGTTCCGGCGGCTCGGACGAGGTGCGATGAGGCGTCACGCATCGCAGGGTGCGGGCTGGGCACGATGCGATCGTTCATTGCTCCCACCTTCACATGAGGCTCGGGGGGGCAGTTCCGGGGCATCTCAATCGGCAATGCATGCAGGCTGCGGCTAATCAATTGACAATTCTGACAGGCAGCCACTAATCAATGAAGCCGGTGAAATCAATGAGTACGAGCGAGAATCGCCGTGCCAGAGGCGCGCTGATTGCTGGGATGGCTGGAACGAGCAAAAAGTCTGGTTGGGTCCGTTTCTTCATGCGCAGCTCGAAATAGGCGTCTGATATTGGGGCTTGGACGGGTTACACGAGCTCAACGTGGGCTCTCGACGCTGGTACCTTTTGTCCAGCGCCTGCGGTATCTATCGATATCTTGTAAACTTTCGACGGCGGCTCGCGCTGGGCGAACTGCCTGTTGCAGCATCGCGGCGAGCGCCCCCTCAGCGCCCATCCACGCCCATCAGCGGCCAGGCGCCCGCGGTGCGACGGCCGAGAGCAGAGGTCGCGGACTGAGGCTGGGAAGGCCCTGTGCAGCCGCCGTCATAAGGCCACTGCGCGTGCGGCTTCCCTGACAGCATCACTGTCCCTGCACGACTCGCGGTACCTTCCCGGCCCCAGCAGCTGCCAACACTAACACCCGTGGAACTGCACTGGCCGCTCTCTCCACCTCCATCCTCGCTCCACTCTGCGGCTCATCAGTGCTCACGCTGTCTGCTCTCTGCCCACCGACTCCATCACCAGTCGAGGGACACGACCCCGTCATGTGTGCCCATTGATTTTCTTGCCGTCGCCTCGTGCTTTGTCGTCGCTCCTTTGTCTGCCCTTCGCCCTCGTCCGCCCGCGGCACTCCGCCCGTAAACCCTGCCGCATCCGCGCCGGGCATCATCACACATCAAGATGGCTGAGTACGTGCCACAACATTGATTACTCCACCATTGCGCTCCACGCAGCTATCGCTGGCCCCAGGGCATTGCATCTCTGTACAACCCGATCGATACTGACTGCTGTTTGCACGTAGATTTATACAGCCTGCGCCCTGGGTCCACGCCCCGGGGACGCCCTCAGGCACCGTCACTCCCTCCCGTCTTCGCTCCCTGACGCCCACACCCATGAGCAAGCATCTCACCAAGTCGATATCGACGCCGCAGCTGTCCAAGGTGGCTCACCACAACTCTGCCGCTGCACGGACCGAGAGCGAAGTCATGAACACCATCCCCGACCCGAGGTCGCCCACGCCTCAGCCAGCCTTGTCGCGAAACAACTCCTCCGACTCGGCCCACCATCCAGATCTCAGCCAGGAAGTCGCCATGCTCTCCACGAAGCTCATCAACGCAATCAACCACCAGGACACGCTGGACAACTCGCTGCAGCAAACGCGGCACGAGTTGGAGGCCACTCGGGAAAGGTTGGCAGAGTACAAGAGCCGAGTGGAGGGGCACGAGTCCATCATGGCCAGTGGTGGCCTGGTTGAGAAGGAGGTGTACACCAAGATGGAGACGCAATTGTTGAGCGAGCTGCAGGAGGAGCGAAAGCGAAGGATAGAAGCCGAGAAGGCCAAAAGACGGGTGGATTCTGAAGTAGAGACGTTGACGTCTGCTCTCTTCGAAGAGGCCAATACGGTACGTGAACGTATGAGTGCTGGTATCCGTGTCTTGCTAATCTTTGAGCAGATGGTGGCAGCCGCCCGAAAGGAGACGGAAGCTGCTGAAAAACGCAACGATCAGATAAAGCAGCAATTGGCGGATTCGGAATTGCTTCAGGCGTCGCTCCAGGAACAACTACAGGACCTCAAAGCAGTATTGGAGAGGATGGGTTCCGATCGCGATGACACGGAGAGCAACACTCTGCCCACCACTACTGCTCCGTCCACACCGGGTATTACGCCCGCGGACAAGATGAGCAAACTCTTCGAAGCGGCCAATGTAACGCCGAACACGCCAGCTTCAGATGACATTACGCCTGATCATCCGCTACACTTCTCGCACCTCATCCACCCCGTACTCCGCTCAGATCTACCGGCCTTCAGGGAGTTCCAGGAAATGTTCAGGATTAATAGTCGCTCAGCGCCGGCTAGCCGTGTTTCCAGTGGCAATTACGGCAGTCTAAATGTCCTGGGTCTCGGTTCGCTCACTAACAATTCCTCGGCCTCACTCCCTTCTATGGCAAAGTCACCCAATTCTAATACCGGTTCTCCCGTGTCCTTGGCTGGTACGCCCAATCTGAAAGACGAGAAGTACTACAAGCGTGCTTTGTCTGAGGACATTGAGCCAACTCTGCGTCTCGACATTGCCCCTGGATTGTCATGGATGGCCCGTCGTACCGTTATCAATAGCGTCACCGCAGGCTCCCTGGTTGTGGAGCCTAATCCGCCCCCACCAAAGTTTCGCGGTCCAGTATTCCCTTGCTCGCTCTGTGGAGAGGCACGGAAAGGCGATCAGTACGCGAGAAAGTTCAGATTTAAGTCGTCGGAAACCGACGAGACGAAGCATCCCTTGTGTGATTGGTGTCTGAGCCGCTTGAGAGCGACCTGTGATTACATTGGATTTCTTCGAATGGTAGCTGCAGGTCACTGGAGAGCAGAGACTGAAGAGGAGAAGAAGAATGCTTGGGAAGAAAGCGTCCGACTGAGGGAACGTATGTTCTGGAGTCGTCTTGGTGGTGGTGTAGTCCCATCGTTCGTTCCGATGCGGGAAAGCCCTCGTAGCCCTACTTTTGCCAACGGCAAAGTAGATGCCGCAAGGAAGAGCGAGGAAAGCCAAGTCTCAGACGGGAAGCCGCTGGATTCCGCTGTCGACATGACCGAACCTGTAGATAAGGCGCGAAAGAGCGAAGATGACCCTTTCAGTTCGAAAGAGGAGGATAAGACAAAGAGGGTGTCGATCGGGAAAACAGTCTTATCAGAGCCGTCCGCACCTTCGGAGGTACTGACGCAAGAGGAAGAGAAGAGGATTGAGGAGCAAGCGGAGGCGCAGCTTCGGAACGAGGTGCGCAAGCTGGAGGAGATCAATGCTGAACTGGGTGCGAGGCATCAACGATCCGTGTCCACACCACTTTCGCCAGAGCCAACTTCAAGGAGAAAAGACGAGAGATTGAGCCTGACGATACCAGGCTCTTTTGAGTAGAGACTTGATTAGGTGCCGATCCGCACCGTTATGCGCAACATCCATACCGCATGTATCATATTGCAGCGCACCAGGGTATGAGACGCGTTGCACATGTTCGGTTGCATCCCGGTAGCCGCCTAATTCGCCCAAACATATCATTACATATCTTACCTGCAATAGGCATTCATTTTCAGTTTCTGGGACCCCACGAATTTTCCTCCGGACACGATACTGTAAGTACATCTATGGTTCATTCTTAGCATTGTTATCTGGGGTTCTATTGCATATACAAAAGAGGGGGTTTCCAGGCTTTTCCTTGGTCATGTTTCTAGGAAGTTCTGGGTTGCGTGCTCCTTGTACTAGCACGATACCAGGAGTCGGTCTCCTTCTGTTAGCGCTGCGTATGGACCTGCGAGTCTTTCGTTTTGTACCATGTATATTTATACTGAGTTGTGGGCAGCCCTTGGTACACGGGGCCCGCATAATGCTGTCCGAGAAGCTTGATGATGTACTCGAGCCCCCTCGTTAGGTTTGGGGTACAACGGGCTAGACATGTATATGGCGCGTGGTGCGATGCGCTGATAATACGAACGCTTCTGATGATGATATTGATCGTGTCCCATTTGCTGTCCCTCGTCTGATTCTCAAGTTACCTACTCGAACTGATATGTATCCGTCGGCATCCCTCCAGTCCATCAACCAGCCTCTGGACATAAGTAACGCAATGAAGCATCGCACCCTACTCATACATTTGCTTACAGAATGATTAAACCAGGGTTGCTTCTTTAGATGGGTTATAGGATGGATGTCTTTGAACTGCCCGATAGTCGGGTTTAATTGTATGGTGGGAGACAAGGTGGAGAGGAGGTGAATTTGATGCACTCTGTTGTTCAATGGTCGTCAACTTGGTCGTGCGGCTACACAGTCTCAATAAGATACTGATTTGAATGGATACTACATCAATATTGATTGATAGTTACGAGATCTCGTTCCACTTGCGCATGACTAGCTGTGGCGTAGGTGCTGGTGTGGCTCGGCTCCATTGACGAACCATTTACAATCCCGCTACGACAACTGACTCAGACACTCCATCGCGATTACAACAACCATCAACCATGACAATGGCACTTGATCCAGGTCAAGAGCACGCGCGCTTTGTTTCCTGGGCTGAGAAGAATGGCGTCACAATCGATGGTGTTGCTCCTGCCAGATTCGTCGGCCGTGGTATAGGAATTGTGGCCGCGAGAGATTTAAAGGTCTGTTCTTTCAAGCGTACTCTTTTCAATTTCTACACATCTACTAGCACACGATGTTTCACCATCTTTTTCATTGTTCCCTTGCACTGAGATCATTCTGTTGTCGTTGCACAAACCTAAATCTTCAAGGCAGGAGAGCGCCTCGTGCACGTACGCAATTCGTCCCTCGTCACCGTTGCTTCGCCTGCCGTCCAAGGGCACAAATTCCCAGGTCATGTCACAGTACATGGCAGGCTGGCAGCATTTCTAGCCACGGAGTACGAGAAGGGAAAAGCCGTGCACAAGGCATGGCAAGACGTATGGCCGAGCAAACAAGATTTTGAGACTACCATGCCTATCCATTGGTCCAAGGAGGCGAGAGAGTGCCTGCCTGTGACTTCGAAAGGTACCTTTGGTCACCCATCTTCTACCCTGGATCCAAATCATCAGAAAGATTACTAATTAAATCCTATAGTTCTTCTGAAAGCACAACGGACAAAGCTCAACTCCGACTTCGACACCATACGGCCCATGTACCCGTCAATGTCTAAACCTTTATTCACATATACTTGGATGATCGTCAACACGCGAACTTTCTACTGGGACTACCCCGACCTCTCAACAGCCCATCCTTCACTTCCCAAGAAGCGCGCAAAGCTTACCGCAGACGATTGCTACGCCATGTGTCCGTTCATGGACTACTTCAATCACTCAGACGTCGGTTGTGATCCACCGCACGACAAGCACGGGTACAGCATCACTGCAGACCGGGACTACGGTAAGTCGAGTCAGGCTCTCAATTGGACTACACTAACACAGAACGCAGAAGCAGGTGAAGAAGTCTACCTATCCTACGGCACCCACACCAACGACTTCCTGCTCGCCGAGTACGGCTTCATCCTACCGATCAACAAATGTGACGCCCTCTCCCTCGACCATATCATTCTCCCCGAACTCTCCAGTTCGCAGGCAGATACGCTGAAAGAAGATGGATTCTACGGGTAAGCCCATCTAATTTCATACATTTTTTATCCATCTTTATCCCCTTCAACATACTCATGTTTTGTCACCTCCACTGACACCTATCCCCAGAAACTACACTCTAACCCCAACCTCCTCCACCGACCCCACGACTCTAACATGCCACCGCACCCAATCCGTCCTGCGCCTGCTCATCCTGCCCTCCCGGCGCTACACCTCATTCATATCCGGCACCGACGACGGCAGCGCCGAGCAAATCATCGTAAACGCCTATCTCCGGAACCTAATCATCGCGTACCAACGGCAAGCCATGGAGATCTCAGAGGCCGTCGACAGCCTATCCACCACCTCAAACGACTCGGCCAACAAGGAGTGGATCGAAGACGAGGGCGTGCTAGTGCGGCAGCGCGTGCTTGCGTCGCAGCAGGAGATTCTGCGAACGCGGTGGGAGCAGATACGTGGGATTCTGAATGAGGCTGTGAGGAGTTTGGATGCATAGATATCAACAGCATATGTATAACTGAAATTACCTTTTTCGACCTGCCCTTAGTAAATACTTTCTTTCTTATTTCTCGCAGCACTTCCAGGTCTCGGCATAGTCCAAAGACAAACCGAAACAAGAAAATGTGCATTGGTACATCTGGTCATGTCGTGTTCCCCGCCCAGACGGTGGATTTAGGTTTGTTGGCCTGACAAAGGACAATGCGTACCTGGGTCAGAATCGCTATGGTTGCATATGAATCTCAAGAGTTGATAGTCTTCGTGTATAAGCATTTAGAGTGCACTTTAGGGCATTCATTATGTGGGTCGTCGAGCAGACACGTGTTCACAGTGAGCCGCATCCGCAGCATTAGTCCACAGTGAGCAGATGTCGGGCTATAGTATCTAAACTCGAGACGTTTAATGGCGTTATAGACAATATAGCCTTCATACTACTATAGGAAAGCGAAAAGGCTTTATATGATAAGAAAAAGCATCCATTATCGTGTAAATGACCGTGCTACTGGGTATCTGTCTTTTGGCAAGTAACTCCTCCATCCAATTTCCCAACCCATGCTATTCTAGTCCCTCATACGCTGCATTGAACACTCAGATTGTATTGACGTAGTTGTCGTATGCTACAACCTCAACCCTGTTTCAGGTATACCGGTCTACCATCTCCGCTGTGTCACCGTTTGTTGATCGTGCATCGAATCGTCCGCTCATCTGTACTTCTTGATGAACAACCACGCCATAGTGATAGTGGCAAGAAGCAGAATTACGTTGATGAGCCTACAAAGAAGTCAGTACAAGGCCAGTGACACTGGGCAAAGCAAAGATAAGCGCAAGACCTATCTCCTAAAACGCAACCTAGGTTTCATGTCAAGAAAGTAGGCCTTAGGCACCTTGCCGTGAAAATTTCTTACATGAAGGCGGCTTCGGCCTGGTTCTCTTTGCAACGCGAATTGAGGTGCGAATCCCAATCGCCGAGTGAGAATTCTCCCGTCTTACTGTCGAACCCTAGTACCGGGCGGCCGTAGGCGCAGACGTCGTAGTCTTGGCCATACAATTTTGTTCTGCCGCATCCGCCGTTGATGAGCGCGTTGTTGAACATTCTGGATCGTTGGGCGTCGCTGCCGCTACTGCAATTTATGCTGCCGATCTTAACGGCGACGGCCTTGTCTTGTGATCAGCCCGTGCTCTGTGACAATAACGTGGAAGGGAGGGTGGGCGAGGTGCCACTTACAATGCCTCCAGCGAGATTGAAGAGGAGAACGGCCACATCGATTCCAATACCAAGGATGCTTTGCAGAAGCTCAATCCATGTAGACGCAAGCCCAACCAAGGCGCCGAGGAGAGTGATACCGCCGACAAAAGCGCTGTAGTTCGTGGCAGATGGTGACGTCCCGTATACCTGCCCTTTGATGAGGGTGATTGATAGAGCGAGGACTACCGACGCGAAGACTGCCTCTGCGCCTCGAAGCGCGATGTTGATGAGTTTAGACGGCATAGTGATAAAGCTGTGGAGCTGCCTGAGGAAGTGGTCGTGATTGGGGGGATGTGCGGTTGATATATTCACGCAGATGTAGAGGCGGCCGCAGGTTCTCGAAAACTAGGCAACCAAAACTCGGTGTAATGACGGCGGACTCGACCAGAATACGAGCGTATCGTGCCTTCAAACACGCAGTTCGCTCACGTGCGTGACCTTAGCGTACCCTTGTAACAATCTCTTGTAGCTTTCCACTGCACGATGCGACGATATGTGGGTGATGTGCAGAATATCGGATCGAGAGAACAGCACGGAAGAAATAAACCACGAGAAGGTAACCTCAGACCCCAGGAAGGCGCATCACCGCCTAGATATATTCCTCCAGGACTCGATATGACACACACAGCCTCGCCCCCATGTAGATGCCATTGTAGCGCCTTGCTAGCCTACTGTGCCTCCATCACAACGCCCTCGATCCACTCCTCCAAGTCCGTACAGAACGCCCAACCCTGCACAGTGGAATCCATGGCACAGCCCCGCTCTTCTCATGCGTTCCCGTTGATCACATCATGAGTTCGAAATCGACCATGCTCTTTTGCGCTTCGCGATCGGATCCATGACCCCGCCTCGCGAGGACCACCCCTGCGGTTGTTGCCTTGCGGATAAACAGCGGTCGTGCCCCAATCCAGCACATCCAATAAATTGGCCCGCGGTTGACGCCTGGCGGTGGCCCATGTGCAAACGGGCTCCCTTGAAACGCATGTGGGACGATTAGATGGGGAGGGACGCCGGTGAGTGATGAGATGGGGGCCAAGACATGTGGTGCGCGCAGGTGCGACGAGGCTGGGGATACGAGGCTACCGTAGTCTATTTATGTGTTGCCTCTAAACGTGGTCCGATGGATAGAACACTGGTTGAAGTGTTGACTATACTTAAGATTTTGAAAGACTACCGTGACGAAAACTGTGCTCGTAGAGCAAGTTCGCAAGTACAACTAGCTCTACATGTGCTTGCAGCTTGCGAATCCCTAGAACGTTGCGTGGACCTCGGCTTGATAAGACGCACAAGAGCGTGCAGATCACACTGCGAGTCCACAAATCACAATTCCAGTCATGTAGTCTCTAAGGAGATATTGTGGTACAAAATAATCCTCCGAGGCGCCAAGGATATCATCGTAGACAGTAAAGCTCTTCTATCCACAATCTTGCTATTCTACTTCGTACTCTACTTCGTACTCTGGTTCTACTCCTACTCCAAAAACACTGGGATGCCATACACCACCGCCGCAGCCCCATTCAAATACCTCAATACGCATGCATCCCTCGCCTCCCGCACCGCCTCATCCAAGCCCAAACCCATCCTCCTCTGTTCACCATTCGCGTCCCTATTCTTCTCATCTTCCGCTTCCCTCCCAGCATTCTTGAGTCTCCCCTTCGCGGTCCCAGCTCCCCTCGCACTCTCCACCTCTGCAATGCGCTGCGCAACTTTTCCTTTCCCCTTCTTCTTGCTTTTCGCACTCTCAACTTCCTCTTCCTTCGGCTCCGGCCAGAGTCCCCACAACTCGCCAGTCCGGACTGCAAACCGATCACAATCTTTATCTGTAACATCCCAAAGCATACCAACCACCGCCGGGGCTCCCGCGACCAGATAACTAGCCAACATACCCGAGGGCTCGTAAATCCCATTGTCCGTCAAATGCGCAGAACTGCATCCAAATAGGAGCGTTGTCGCTACGCCTGGCTCTTCCTCGCCCTTTTTGGCACCCTGGTACAGCTTGCCAACAGCCCTGGATTTTACAAATTGCGCGCCGCTTCCATGTCCAAAGTAGAGAACGAGGTCCTGTGATTTGAGCGCACTTTCGAATTCGACTTCAGAGGGTGCGCGGTCGGTGATATGTGTCCAGGGCCCTTGCAATTCCATTAGGCGTGGATTGAGTGTTTTGAGCGTGTGGGTCAAGTCGCCAGATGGATTGAGAATGCTTGTTCCTCCGGCGGTAGTGGAAATATAATGTCCTTGTTGCGCGTCCTGTGCAAGAGTGGGTGACCTCGCAGCGAGTACGCGTTCGCGGAGTGACGCTAGAGATGGCAGCCTCGATATCGACAGTGGCTGTAGACATGGTAAGGACTCCCACGGGAACATGTGCAGGTGTTTGTCCAGTACGAGAATTGTATGCGGCGCTTCCGTAGGTTTGTCGTGAATAGTAGTACTATGATAGGATCGAAGTGCATCGAGCGTTTCAATCACCACGGCGTCAAAATCGATCTCATCGTACGCATTGCGTTCGCCGTTGAACTGGAGTACATCAACTACAAAGTAGATGAGGTCAGTCAGCGCTTCATCGAGATCAAGTTCTGCGTTGTTAGCGTCTCCAAGACCAACAAAAAGCTCCAAGATCCTTGCGTCCAGATTAATAGGTTTCTTTTGCTGGTTTCTGCCCTGCCTTGAGGGTAGATGTCGGTTCAAAATGTTGTCGAATGACTTGCGGAAGCGCGCTAGCAGACTTGTTTGCCGCGGATGGTGAGAGAAAATGCCTTTGAATCCACCTAGCCAGATATTCTCGATGTTGATGAGCAGCTCGTGGAGCCTAGTGTCCAAAGCCTCCCGTTCTGTCCACCACTGCAGCCTTGCTTCCCTGGATGTCATATCCTTGGCGGTCCGGGTGCTAAAGTCG
Organism: Lophiostoma macrostomum CBS 122681; assembly: GCA_010405375.1. Lineage (NCBI taxonomy): Eukaryota > Fungi > Ascomycota > Dothideomycetes > Pleosporales > Lophiostomataceae > Lophiostoma > Lophiostoma macrostomum. The sequence goes on from MU004546.1 coordinate 27,232, forward strand.
CTCAACTCGATTATCTCATCAAAGTCGCGCTTGCCGTCCGCAAATGAAAACTCTTCCTCATCCATATCTCGAGACGTGTGACGAGCCATTGGCAAGCGAAGCACAAATGGTGTCAGACCAGACTCATAGCGAGTAATGTACAATTCGTCTTGGTCCTCATTCAACGAGAGGGATAAGACAGTCCAAGGCTTCGGTATAATGTCGATATACTCCTTTTGGAAGTCCGATACTGGTGTCAGATTGTGTCTTTCACGGGCCGTCAATTCCGGCCACCTCAAGTAGTCTTCGCGTGACATGCTTTCCTGCTCTACTTCGATTGATTGCTGGGCTAGGCGAAGGGAGTTGCACTTCGGAATTTCTACATAACGTCAGTAACGCTCGGCATTGCATTCTCATCAATACGTACCACTCATGTGTGCAGCATACAACGGATGAAGAGAGCCGTGAGCATCATCACCGGCTATTGCAGATAAAAGAACAGTGGCTTGACCAAGAGCTAAAGAAGCTTGTTGGAAGCTATGATTACTGCTGGATTGCAAGCACAAGCTGTACGACTCTTTCAACTTTTCGCGCCCTTCGCACAGCATCTTGATGACATCCTGCTTCAGTTCCTTTTTCCTTTTGCCACCCCTGGCAGGCGTTTTGGCTCCGCTTCTGATCGCAGGCTGCTCAAAGGTTCCGTGATCACCTCGATTGATGGACGGAAATGCAATAGTAGATTCTGGTAGAGTGTTAAATGTGAAGTCGTTAGCAATAGCTTGGAAGCACTGTAATAGCGTCGATCTGAAGCCGACCCAAAGCTGTTGCACATGTTGATCTTGTGCAAGTGCAAAGCTTTCGACCTGCTGAAGAAGTTTCAACGATCCCGGATGGTCCTCTCGGTTGAGGGCCGTCATGGCTCTGCGAAGCACCATATCAGCTTGAAGAGCTTGTAGAGTAAAGCATTCAGCCGATATGCTCGTAGTAGAAACAGCAGCCGGTTTCACGACTTTCTGGGCTGACTTAACGGTAGTTCTTGGTGCCACTTTGGGATCTGGTTTCTGACTTCTTGCGCCTCTGGTGGGTACTTTCTTAGTAGGCTCAGGGTTGTCCAAGGTCAACGAGGAAATTTGATTAGCCAGATCGTCGATATCGGGGGTGAACCTGTCCATTCGCCTGATGAAAGAGGGCAAGGCAAGCTCGTTTAAGATCTGCTCCAATTTCTCGTAGGTTTTAAGTTCCTGTTCATGATCTTTGTTCAGACTGTATATCCTGGCAATCGACGAGTGGTAGGCAGCCACCGACACGTGCGTGTACGGCTCCGAAAGGCAGATTGACCCTATCGCAGATTGTGCTTTGTCTGCTCTACCACTCAATGCCCAGTATTCGGCACAACAGCTCGTGTTGTCCATCATAAGAGACCGAGAAGTAGTCGCTGATGCAACCTTGTCTGCCTGTTCTGCAACGAATACGGCCTCATGTAGCAAACCTTGGTATGCAAAGACACGCGACTGCTGCATTAATGAGCGATGAAGACGAGGTACAAGCGTCCACAGTTCAGGTCCATTCAGAGATGCATGTGTGACAGACATCACTAAAGGGACACCCTTGTCATCGCGCATTGAGCTCAATGGGTCGAAAGCCGTTTGGCCGGAGTCTGTCATGATTGTATCGGTCTCGACAGGCTGCGTCCCCTTTTTCGATGCGATCTTGCTTTCCAGCGCAGCCCAAATGCGTCGGTTCAAAGCAACACTTTGTTTCGCGTACCTCGCGGCGTCCTTTTGGTGACCAGTACGAAGTGTGAGAAGCGAATACACATGGCAGGCATCGGCAAGTATCCTGTTGAATCGGACCCGACCGGATAACGTAGTAGAGGATTGCGTCAGACTCATAAAGGGATGGTCTTCTCGGGCAATCGTCTCGGCGGCATATAGAGTTGCTTCGCTGCTTTCGATCAGCAATCAATGTTGTATGTACTCAATTCTCACTCACCATTTGACTAGATTGCCAATATGCAAGAGATACTCAGCGTATCCAATATGCCACCGTAACTTTGCCTCGGTCGATGTTCGCTTGCTGTTCATCAAAGCTTCGACTTTGGCAAAAGCTAGTCCAGCTTTCCCAGAATATCCCAACTGAAGCAGTTGAAGTCCTAAGGTACAGTATGACGATATAAGCTCCGTCGGATCTTCATCATTCTGCAATTTCCGGACAATCGAAACAAGCTGTAGTGCAGGTATACAAGTGTACTCTTCCCCTTTGGCCGCCATGTAGTCAGCGACGCCTTGCATCTCTGCTACCCAGGATTCTACATCATCGACACGCTGTGAAAGGTCTTTCCAAGTGGGAGCCGAATCGATCAAAGATTCCCAGACGCAAAAACATTCCCGCAATGTTGCGATAGACGGCGAAGTCACTTGCAGCTCAATTTTTAGCTTGAGTAGGGCTCTCAAGTGTTCATCATATCTGGCCAGTCCTTGGTCTTCCGTATGTGAGCCATCGGCGCCAGCTTCAAAGTCCTCGCGTCCGAACACCAGCACTGAGGAAGGGACGACATCCGGATACTCGTGGGAGATTCGCATGAGTAACGCATATACTCGCCGGCGCCGGACAGGGAAACGACCCAATGCGTAGATCTCTAGGAGGCGTTGAGAGAGCGTTCGAAGTGATTTCGTAAGATGGGCATCCAACTTCCGGGTCCTGAAAAGCGTCTTCGAAAATAAAGTCAATTGCCATTCGAGCAATATGCCTCTACCAGCGTCGGATAGTTCGCAGTCGTCATAATATACGAGTCCGTCCACACCTTTGACTGCCGAGCGATGGTATGACTTGAGCACTCTCCCAAGCACGTCTGTAGGTTCGTTCGCGACAAATATTTGGCTAAGGGCAAGCCCAGCTGCAGCGTTCGTAGCCTGTTGAAGAACACCCAGGTCTATGAGAAGTTTGACGCAGCGCTTGAAGGCATTACAAGATCCCACAACGTCGTCCATTAAGCCTAAAGCTTCACCTAGTTTTTCAAGTTTCATGGCCAAATGCCCAGACTGCTGCTCTTCAAGCCTTCTTGGTTGAAGTGCATCGACAGATTGTCGCATAGCCGCGATCGAGGTTGCCGAGTGTCCGTTTGCCTTTCTCAACTGCAGCTGCAGCGACCAGTAGGCATTGGACACTTTTGCAAATGGAAATGGAACATCGTCGAGATCCTGAGAGTTATCTTCGAGGTGTCGTAAGATGTGGATGCCGTCTTGGAATAGGGCATGAATGGTAGTCCACTGCCCTTCCATATCTGCACCGATTGGGATTTTCGAGCACATGCATATCGAATCAATGATGCTTTTGACGGACTTGGCGATGGTGAGACTGCTCTGTTGATACCGCGCCAGCATCCTCGCATCCGCGTCAGGCTCAGGCCTGCTCCCAAGATACCTAGCCGCGAAATGTACACTTGCGCTTATGACATCTAGAATTCTGCTCTGTAGGGAACACGTCAAGTTGAAGACGCCCGTGCGCAGACCGGTTAGCATCGTTGCCGACGCAGTTCGGCGTAGACTGTTAACTTCTAGCATCAACGCGTCAAGCTCCACAGATGACCCATCCAGACTTGCTGAAAGAGCACCCAGTGCGTCCGCAACCGCCCTTTCGATGTCAGGCTTCTTGGCGTCGTCCTTTAGTGTAGGGTGGAGAGCCAGTACCGCCACCTTCACAAATCGTGTTGCGCTCTTTGCAGCAGACGCCTTTGATGTTGGTGACGAGCCTGAAGGTTCCAGCCAACGTAGTGCTTCGTCAACGAGGGAAGCCGAATGTGCTAGAGTGCTGAGAGTTCTGTAAGCCAATCCCTCGGATTCTGAGAATGCATTTGAGACTGCATCCTCTTTCCTCGTTCCCATCAGGTCCGTATACAAGAATTCGGCAAGTCTGTACTTCTTGGTTGGTGTAAAGTCCGACCTCTTAGCAAAAGCTACTAAACACTTCGAGAATGGTTCTAGTAATTCTTTTTCTACGTTGCCCTTATGATTTGCCAGCATCCACCATCTTTGTCTGATCTTGAAGGCCAAGTGCTGCAGGGAAAATGCTATATCTGGCGGAAGCTGACGGTCTCCGTCCACTGCCCCGTCTTTCGAGCTCGAAACACTGGAACACATCGAAAGGACTGTTTGGGCTAACGACTCAAGCTGGCGTAATAGCTTTGGTTCAATAACGGGCGCCTTTGCCATATGCCATAATAGATTGGCTGGCGCGCCGGGGTTTGAGAGCCTCAGATAAGGCCAGGCTTCTTCGACGGCACATGATTGCCTTGTTCTTGCGATGATCCGGAGCACGTAGATCTGATATGTGACAATGATAGGAACTGCCGGAGACCGCGGGTCGACATCTCTGAAATTGAGCAATGACGCGACTGTCTCCCTCTCGGGTGATGTCGACGCGTTCTTCGCTCGTGACGTTGACTTTGCATTTCCCCTCTCTTGTGAAGCATCCACGCATCCAATAAATTGATCAAGCCCCCTCTTCAACGTCCTGAGCTCTTTGATAGCCATGTTATCCAGTCCATGCGCCACGAGTTTTCCAACCAACGCCAGGCTGCCATTTTCCACTTGTAGTATCGGGCCATCCTTCGCCGCTAACTTCACAGCACCCGGAGTTCTCAAATACGAAAACGCAAGTCTCGCACACTCGGCCAAGGCTACGAGCCCAGAGTTTGAACCGAGTGTTGCATGCAAGGCGGACAAGGACCTTCGTAATGTTCGCGGCTTGGTAGGCGAATTTGCTGCCTGGCTAGCAGAGCGCTCTTGGAGCGGTGTTTGCGTATACGACGGGTTGTGCGATGATGGGGGGCATGTTTTCGCTGACTTTGGTGCATCTGTCTCGATCTGTAATTCCTGCTTCGATAATGCTCGGGTGGGTTGGGATCTGAGCGCATCGGCGAGGGATTTGAGTGTTATGTTTACGACTTCTGTTGCTAATATATATTTGTCTCTAGGAGGTAGATCGGTGCTTTTCTGTGTTGCTACAGTCACAGTCGCTGTGGTCTTCGCTGTAACTCCCTTACGGCGGGTCGTCGACTGAATGCTAAGCAGTTGCGAGCCTTGCACTCTCGCGTTCTCTTTCTGGACAACACCTTCTGTCCCGGTGCACAGAAGCCCTCGGAGGCTCGCAATGGTGGCTGGAGAGCATGTTGAGACGGATCGGAGGTCTGTTTTGATGCTTTGGATGCTGGCGCGCGGCGTGTCCTGTTTGGTAGCCATCTACGGGAAGAAAAGGCGGTCGCGTCGAGAGTGTAAGCTTCTAATTTCAGCAGTTTCGTAGATTATACATTATTAAGAAGACCAAGGTGGATGTTGCGATGCTTGGAGTGGTACAAACAACCGTCGCGAAGACGCGAGTTTACATTTAGCCGAATTGGGTATAGCGTCTTAAGCGACCCCGGGAACTTGCAGGTGGAGCCAAGAATTCAGGTACCAAGTGCATTCCAAGTAAAATTTCCTTGCTAAGATGGATGCTATCACCAAATGATTCACACATTCAAGATTATGTCTACAGAAATCCTGCATGTCCATGCACGGCCCTGGAGGCTGCTTAGCCACGTCGAGCGCTTCCAAAATCGCTTGCTTCTTGGTTGCCTAGAACTCAATATCGACATGCGTACTACAGCATGACCAGTCCAACCCCGCCCATAGCCTTTTCGCTACATTGATTGCGAGCATCAATACCGCCTGGAAGTGGCGCGGCCCGGTAGTTGTATAGGTAGTAATGTAATGAGCCGTCACCGGCCCCGAAGCGCTGTTCTTCGAGAAAGAGAGGGTTGTCAAGGAGTGTAAGGGCGTTGAAGACGTCAAATTTGGCCTACATACTTGTTAGTTCGCAGTTTCAAGTCATGCTTTTTCGATTTTGGTCTTACCTGCTTTGCCTCGATCAAAGCATCCTTGATCAGCAAGTTCAGCCGCGGCTTCAACTTGCTCTTGTCCTCGGCGAATGCAGCCTCCGTTGCATAGTAGAATAGATAGGCCGCTTTGACGATGCTATGCTTCTTGTGACCAATCACCGTGCTCTCGAGGTTGTAGAACGAGAAGAAGTCCGTGATCTTTGTGGTCGTTGGATCTTCAACCACGTAACACCATACGACCTGCTCTTTGGGTTTCTCCTTCGGGAACATCCAGTGCTCGAACTCAGTCTTGTTGAAGACTTGCGCCATATCCATGCGCGCAAGATAGCGCTTGAGTAGATCAAGGACAGCGCCTACATCTCCAGCTTCCATGATCCTCAGACCTGGAGTGACGGTCGTTTCTGGAAGCTTGTAGCGGACGATCTGGCGTTGCTTGGTGCTGTTGCTTGGGAGGGGGGAGAAACCCACCTCATACAGCTTTTCCCACTCTAGTGCACGGTGGAAGTATCTACATGTCGAGACTGGTGTAGGCAGTAACGAACCCACAGTGTACACGGCCTGGAAGACACCAGCCACATAGCAGCGGCGGGTGATTTCCTTGATCAGGACTGGGGTGAGACGTTTGGACCGGAGTTTCTTGTGCACGCAGAGGAAGTTGACTTCTGAGCACTTGAGCGTCCTCTCGCGTACTCGGAGGTCTATCGGAATGCCTGATATGAAGGCGACCAGCTTCCCAGATGCCGAGGCGCGGACGCCCACGTGCCATTCTTTCCTCCAGCCTGGAGCTTTCAGCGCCCAGTTCAAGAACGACGGTGAGTATCGGAAGCGGAACATGGCCTCCTGATCCTCGACGTAGTGGTTCGTCAACAGATCGTAGACCTCGTCCAGTTGTTTCTCGTCCTCCAGGTCCATCGTCACCCACTCAAAGCCGGGGTACATCTGGCTAGGCTCCTTGTCCACTTTCTCGATGTCAATCTCCTTGATGGGACCGTCCACAATCTTCTCCCTGCCGGCGATCATGTCATCGAAGCTAGGCACTGGCTGTGTCTTCCAGAAAGCATGACTGCCCATGTCTTTCGCGTTCTTGGCATGTGGCGCAAGCCCCGTCATCATCTCGTTGATATTGAGGTTGCGCAGCATTTGGTCCATGTTCTCGCCGCCCTTCTCCTTTGCTGCCAGTTCCTGTTTCAGCGCAGGATTGACGTCCAGCAGCTGCTTCAGTTGGTCCTTGCTGAGATGCTGTCCGGCGGGCGCTTCGGCGCTCGCGATTGCGGGCTCCTTGCCCTTGCCCTTGCCCGTCAGCGCATCCTTGATCTTGCGCTTGCGGTTCCGTTTCTTTTTCTGTGTCGCCTGCTCGCCGCCCTCGACCTGTTCCGTGGCCTCGTCGCCGCTCTCGCCGCCCGATTCTGCTGCATCCGCTTGGGTGTTGCTCGATTCGGCGACTGCTTCGGCAGTGACTTCGGCGGTGGCTTCCGTGTCTGCGATTTTTGAAGCTTCTTGGGGCATTGCGGGTGGTTGTGGGTGAATATGCAGGTGGATCTTGGGTAGTGCTGTGAGTGCCTGCGGGAAGGCGTAGTTTGGTGGAGGTTCTGCGGGCTGGTTGGTGGGGGTTCGGCGGGGTATAAATGTCCCTGACCAGGGGTGCAGGGGTCCCGCCTTCTATATCACTGGGGCAGTTTCCGACTAGAATCGGTGAGAGAAAGTCAATGGAACAAACGACTGGGTAAGTCGACCTCGGGACCGGAGACAATCACTCGTCTCCACACCAATCTCACCGTAGCAAGTGCGTTACACACCGTCATACCAGTGACGCACGTTTCCGGAGGACTTGCGTTGGTGAGAGGATATCTTTCCCGATTCATTACTCTGTGTTCCTTATCGCATTCGTACAGCTTGTTGTACAGTAATATCTACATGCCTCTACTATGTATATGCAACACGCCGTGACCTATCCCAAACAAGCGGGTATTGTACCAAGAAATCGAGTCACCAACTTTCACCCTACGCATTCCGCTCCTTCTGTCCCTTCTCATGCTTTGCAATCAACTCTCTCTGTAGCTGCGGCGGTGCTGGGCTGTAGTGACTAAACTCCATACTGAACTCACCCTTGCCCTGCGTGCTAGCTCTTAATTGCGACGAGAAGCCGAACATGCTGTTCAAGCTGCAGTCTGCGTAGACGGTAAAGTCTTCAGGTCCGATGTCGGTATCATTGATAACTGCGTTCCGCTTATTCAAGAGGCCCACGACGTTGCCCTGGAATTCGTTTGGTGCCGTGATCGTGGTCTTCATCAGAGGCTCCAAGACCTGCGGCTGGCCGGCGATGAAGGATTTGCGGAAAGCTTGCTGCGTCGCGGTCTTGAACGCCATTTCTGAAGAATCGACTGCGTGCGTGGCACCATCGTTGATGACCATAGATGCGCCAAGAACCTTATGGCCCAGCAGAGGGCCTTTCTGCACAGAGGCCATGAAGCCTTTTTCGCAAGCAAACAGAAATTTTTCGGAGATGGTTCCACCGGTGATCTGCTCCTCGAACTTGTTCTCACCAAGCGATTCGGCAGGTTCCATCCAGCCAACGACTCTAGCATAGTCTCCGGAGCCTCCCGTCTGCTTCCTCAGAGTGTGATCGAAAGGCACGCGCTGGGTGATCGTTTCTCTATATGCGACTTGCGGTTGGCCGGTCTCGCAATCGACCCGGTACTCGCGACGCATACGTTCCATGTAGACCTCCAGATGCAACTCTCCCATTCCCGAGATGACTGTTTCCTGGGATTCAGGATCGACATGAACCCTGAAGGTTGGATCCTCGCGCTGGAAGCGGTTCATGGCTTTGCTAAAATTTGGCGTGTCTCTGGTATTCTTGGGCTTGATGGACAATGAGATGACGGGTTCGGGAACAAACATCGATGTCTACAAGTGTTAGTCTACTGTGAATTACGAGGTGTTGGCGAATGCCTACCATGGTATATCCGAGTGCGCCATCGGTGAAGGTATCACCCGATGCGCAGTCAACACCAAACACGGCGCAGATTTCTCCAGCACCAATCTCTTGAACTTCCTCCATCTCGTTGGAGTGCATTCGAACAATCTTCGGAATCTTGACCTTCTTATCTGTACGGGCATTGAAGACGTTCAGACCCTTCTTCAGGCTACCTTGGTAGACTCGAATATACGTCAATTGCCCGAAATTGCTCTCTTCCAGTTTGAATGCTAAGCCGACGAAAGGCAATGAGTTGTAGGATACTAACTTGACTGGAGCCTCCTTTCGCCGCTTGTCAAGAGCTTGATTCTCGACTTCCGAAGGGTTGGGGAGGTAATCGCACACAGCGTCCAGCATGGGCTGCACTGACTTGTCGGCCAATGCCGAACCCATCACTACTGGAGTGAACTTTAGCGCAATAGTTGCTCTTCTGATAGCAGCTTTGATCTGTTCCGGGGTGGGTTCCTGCTCGTCCAAGAATAGTTCCGCGATCTCATCATCCACGTCGGCCAATGTCTCAATCAACTTGGCCCTCTTCTCCTTGACCAGGTCGACCAGATCCGCAGGGATGTCGTCTTTTGTCACTATTATTTCTCCTTTTGCACCTTCATTGTATATGGCCTTCCCATGTATAAGATCGACAACACCCTGAAAGTGATCCTCGCGTCCGATGGGGACCTGTATTGCAGCGGCTGGTATCCTGAGTTTCTGATTAATTTGCTCAACAGCTTTCCAAGGATTCGCCCCCATCCGATCCATTTTGTTGACAAATGATATTCGAGGGATGTTGTATCTCCGCATCTGTCTATCCACGGTGATGGTCTGACTCTGGACACCGCTGACTGCACATAGGATCATGACCGCGCCATCCAACACTCGCAGCGCTCTCTCTACTTCTATTGTGAAATCGATATGACCTGGCGTATCGATCAAGTTGATGTGATATTGTTCGTCTTTTCCATTCTCGTTCTTCACCCAATCGCAGAAGGTAGCCGCAGATTGAATAGTGATTCCCTTTTCGCGTTCGAGATCCATCGAGTCCATCTTTGCGCCAACAGAATCCTTGCCACGCACTTCGTGTATGCTATTGATGCGGCCGGTATAGAATAGAACTCGTTCGGTGGCGGTGGTCTTGCCGGAGTCGATGTGTGCGGCGATACCTATGTTTCGCACTTTGGACAATCTAGCGGCTTCTACTGGGTCGAGATTCTCTACAATGGTGTCTTGTGATAACTGCGAAGGGTCGGCCTTGGCCTGTTCGAGACTGCACAGAGATATGAGCATTCCATTGCACATCGCCAGCTAGTCACTGAAATACGTACACGGCAGCAGCTGCAGACTGCCATCTCCTGTGCTGAAGTTGTATGTTTTTGTTCATCCAGGAGCCTACAATGGCGCCATTACTCGACCTAGTGCACGGCAAGGCAGCTGTTGACAGAGCGCATCGTGAAAATCTGGTCCGCGATGCTGTTCTCGTACCAGTCCGTATGCAACTCGCGGTGAGCGATTGAGCCAGAGAGAGGTATTGTCCCCTCATCTCGCGTCAATGGATCAGTTACAGGAAGGGAAAACAAAAGAGGGGACGACACCTGGGTCTGCTGTTGTTCAGATGCGATCAATCCAGCCCTAGAAAGTTTTGGGCAGGGATACTCGGGGGTTCGGGGGTTCGCCGCAATCACGTGCTAGCGTATACATAGGTACTTCGTATCTAGGTATAGTCCTGGAGGTGCTCCGGCAGCTACCAGGGAGGGACACATTCGAGCATCGTGTGGAATGCTCTGTCCCATGAGTGTCGTGCATAGCTCTACGATCCTTGAAGGGTGTTGAAGGGAATCAAGTTCTATTTCAGTGAATTTTCCCTTTTGCTATCCTACATGATGTCCTACAAAGTGATCATAGCTAGCCACATACAATTATGGTGTTTCTCGGGGGACTTTCTTTGCGGAATCCGTTAAGCTGATACAGGCGATATACGAGCTGATAATATGGTAGGCCCTCAAGTAACGTATAAAATATTGACCCGTGTAGTGGCGCTTATGCACGGTATTGACATTTGCACATAAGATGGCATACGGCCGACGAACTCGCATGTGAGATGTATTTCTGCTCATGTGAACGAGGAAATTCCAGGACTTTGCCAATCTGCGCACTTTGATTGGGCCAACAGCGGTTGTATAAAGACATTTCGCAGCTCCATGCAAGCTGATTGGCTCAAACCGGTTAATTTCCCCTCATTCCAACAATCGCTTCTTGCATTGACGTCCACAATGGAAAAAGGGGCAGGTAGGATGCGATGAAGTTCGAGCCCTGAAGGCAGGATAGCTATGGCAGAATAGAAAGGTAGCAACCATAGATGAAGTACGGGAGGGCGGAGTGTGGAGAACTGGCTTAGGACCCAGTGACGTTTGGTCGGAGGCGCGCCGGCAGCGGACTGGAGCTATCATCAATGGCTTGGCGCTGTGATCAGGAGTGATTTCCGCCGCTGTCGCCCAGGCAGGACCCTTCTCCTCCTTTACCGCTGTGTTTGCGCAAAAAAGCAATCGCGGCAGCATCCGGCCCTGAGACATTGCCATTGTGAGTTTGCATGACACCCCGCCTTTATCCCTGAAACCACCGGTGGACGACGTTGGCTATGCTTGTAAACAAAATTGGAGCACCCGAGACGCGTTTCAGCTGATCCCGGTTCACAATTTCAACAAGCATTGGACTGCGTCGCCAACACCACCTTGCACCACAACACCACGCCCGTATACTCGCTGACGACAGTTCGCACCCCGCAGCCATGAGCGAGAGACAAAGCAGCGGCGTCCGAAACCTGCGGGCTATGTTTGAGAAACCCGGTGCGGCATCTCCTGAACCCCGCGGCCGCTCTCCAGGTGGCCGATTCGACGCAGACGACAACCGCCCGCCCTCCAAAGTTCGCGCGTCCTTCGTTTCTGTCGACGCCCCTGTCCCGAGAGACTTGGGCGCCATCAAGGGCACAGTAGACGGCATCAACAGCCCGCAAGCGCACCGCCGAGAGAGCTTCAGCGTGAGCGAAGACGCCAGTGGGGACGCGGTTGCGGAGCTCAAGAGGGTTGTCAGTGAAGAGAAGGAGGCCCGGAAGAATAGTCAAGTCATTGCAGAAGCTGTCCCAGAGCAGGCAGTCGAGACAAGAGAGTCGTCAAGGGCTCCGCCAGCGATTCGAGAAGCACAAGACGAGATGCCGAATTTAGGAAGCATCATGAAAGGGGCTGACTTCCCGGAGCCCCAGGCTGTCGAGAACAAGAAGCCTGAAGAGACGCCCGAGCCTGCCGAACCTGTCCAGGCAGCAGCCGAACAGCCGCAGGAGGCGGACACAATTGAGGAGAAGATGGCTGCGCTCTCCGTTGCTGAGACGCCAGCAGACAATCCAGACAAGGTGTCGGGGGTGCAAGAGGAGGCATCGCTCAAGCCCGCCGACCCCAAGGACGAAGCGACCATCTCAGGAGGCGGAGCGCTTCCACCACCCACCGAGGTCTTGCCTTCGGCCAACGCTGCCACCAAAGCGCCTGAGACACCCAAGGCTCCTGCAGCCACGCCCTCTAAAGCCAAGGCGAATGGCACAGCGGATAAGTCGACGACCAATGGGACACCGACAGGCAAGAGACCTGCAGCCATCTCGACAGCGAAGGCCTCGTCTTCGCAGGCGGCCTCCGCGAAGAGCCCTATGCCTCGATCGCCAGGTGTTGCGCGTTTGACGAAGCCTCCAACGACACCAAAGACGCCGACCGCTGCATCTTCCACCAAAGCCTCCGCAGCTGCGAAAGAGGCCGCTAAGCCTCCCGCTCCGAAAGAGACAGCGAAGGCACCTGCCCCGAAGACAAGTCGCGCGTCATTGCGACCTTCGACAAGCTCTACTACCGCCCATGTTGTAGCTAAGGCTAAGGCTCCTGTTGCTGAAGCTAAGAAGCCGGCTAGCAAACCTGCAACAGCTGGCCCAGCCGCGAAGGATGGGACGACAACATCGCCCAGTGGCTTCAAAAAGCCTCGCCCTAAGTCTCCTACGCGACCAGTCCGTCTTCCCTCTCACTTGACTGCGCCGACTGCCTCCTCTTCCGCGAAGCATGAAGAAGACGGTAGCCAGAAGTTGGCGCGAAAGTCTTCGACTGTCTCTCGCCCAGCAGCACCCAAAGCTGCACCCGCCGCTCGAAAACAGACGTCTCGAGCTTCACTGGCACCGAGCACTACAAGCTCCGCAGCTCCCAAGCGACCGACATCCCGCGCATCGACCAGAGGCGGTGCCGATGAAGGTTTCTTAGCGAGGATGATGCGCCCAACAGCAAGCAGCGCTAGCAAAACCCACGACAAGCCAGCATCCCCTCCACGAAGAGCGCCTTCCACGAGAGCTTCCACGAAACCGAAAGAGGGTATCTTAGCAAAAGGGAAGCAGAAAGCTGGCGAGATTGCCTCTAAGGCCAAAGAAGCAGTTTCCAATGGCCATAGCGAGGACCACCATGATCAGGAGCCAGAGGCCAGCGCCTCGAATGGGGCTGTAAACGAGACTTTTGGAACATCCGCTCCCGCCGCAGAGTCTGAGCGAGAAGCCACCCCAGCTGAGCAAGTGGAGTCTTCTACCGTAGAGCTGCAGACACCACAGTTCAATGAACAGCTGATCCGCTAGTTGCGGAAGCTGTCTTGACTCTCACTAAAGTCACTAAACATTGAAAATCAAATCGGCCACTCATTGGACGATTCTGCGCGTTGAGCCCAATGAAATTCCTTAATTGAAACTGTTAGCGTTGCCACAGAGGGGAAGCATTACGGTTGTCCGATTTCTTGTACTTGCCACTCTTCTTCTCAGCATTTTTAGGAGCACAAATTTGGGTCGGAGAATATTCAGTTCCATAGCCGGGGTGTTTGGGGTGTTCATCAGCGCTTGGACTGCATGACTTTCTTTTGATTGAGACGAATGGCTTGTCGTAGCTGGCAGCACTTAGGCTTGGTGATCAATCATAGATTGGGTACGGACGCTTGTCAAAATGTTATATCTTCAGACTATAGATGTGTAACTCGTGCAGGCCTATTCATCGAATATTTCGAGTTTGCGACCTTGAAAGGGTCCACGTCCAATGTTAGTAGAGAAACGTGCTCGCATCGATGTGTTCATAGTACACTCTGTGTCCTGTCTCTGCACAGTCATTCGCTAGCTTTTTTTTTTCTTAATTCAATGTTGACACTTGGGCTTGTACTCAAGAGCTCAGCCAGGTTCATGTACCCGATAGTGTAAGTGTTGTTTTACGTAGTCACTGGTAGTTACAGAGTGAAGACGAGGTTTGTAGGTCCACGATTCGTTGCGCGGCGGGCCTAGGCTCTCCATGAACTTCCCTCTCCCGTGCAAAGCAGATGTCTTGTCAGTTGACTTCATGACCCATGAGAAAGACTCGATAATAGCCCTGCGTGGCGTTGATCCAGCTCCCAATTGCAAGCTCGTAGGAGAGATGGCTAAACCTATCCTGGCCAGCTACCTATCGATAAGAAACAGTGGAGCTGAGTCGCTCAGCTAAGCCCTCAGCTGAATATAGCAACTGCCATCGCCCGCACCTACATATTCCAGCCTCGCCTCACTTCGCCATGGCGTAGCTGTTGTTTTCTGCTGGCTCCGTGCACAGTTTGCAATCAAACCTTCATGACCCGGTAGCCACCATGGTCCCCTCCCTCTCCGGCCCGGAGCAAGTCAACTCGGCCTCTGCGAAACACTATATCCACGTTGCTGCTCCGATCCCTCCGCACCTCACGCCGGACGATGTCAAAGCCGCACTTCATGACCACAATACCTGCCTCACTCTCCAAGCGCTCACAACGGGCCACAAGAAACTCGATGACACAAAGCCTGAAGTCAGGAAGGATACGTACTGGTATCCGGTAGACATCCACGGGCTCACGGCGTACGAGGTCACCGAGGTCATCACCATAATGCCCTTTATTGGAGAGTGGGGCAAACGTACGATATCGTTTCTGGCACATTTCCAGAACACGCCTCATGGTCTAAAGTCCCGCGCTGACGCAGCCGGGGGCGTTACGCTTAGGGCCGAATTCCGGGTCATCAAGGGGGACACGGCTGATGCTGAGGTCGAAGGAGAGGGGGAGGGTGTCGGCCATGCCGAGTGGGTGCTCGTAGAGGACGTAGAGGTATCGTGCGCTTGGTATATGATGCCGCTGGTGAGAGGCAGCGCAGAGAAAGCCCATCGGGATATTTGTAAGAAGGTTGTGGAGAAGGTAGAGATGGAGAAGCGACAGGAGGCATTGGCGAAGA
This sequence comes from Lophiostoma macrostomum CBS 122681, assembly GCA_010405375.1. Classification (NCBI taxonomy): domain Eukaryota; kingdom Fungi; phylum Ascomycota; class Dothideomycetes; order Pleosporales; family Lophiostomataceae; genus Lophiostoma; species Lophiostoma macrostomum. The sequence continues at coordinate 42,340 of MU004546.1, forward strand.
CGGCAGCCAAGGGTAAGGAGAGGGCTGGGAGTCGGAGTGGGAGCGATGGAGTCAGGAGTCCAGAGGCTGAGCCATTGCCGGATAAGATCTCGTACCGCTAAGATGAAGACGAACTTCCGTACAAATTGGAAAGCTCTAATAAGCTAGGAACTACGCAAGAGGAGGGAATATTTTCGGGAATGCTCAAATATAGTACACGGTGCAGAGGCCTTGTCCATATAGCCGGGCTGATGGCATCTTTCGCGATCTTCGCACGTTGATGCTAGGTAGGCATGTTTGAATTGTGAGCATCTAATGACGTGACGATCTTTGATAAGCCAGGGTAATGAAACATATTGTAGCAAGTCGTCCTGCGGCGTTCTCCCGATATACACGATTCCCTTGAACAGGGAATGAACTACCAAGATTGAAATATCGCCGAATGATCTTTGTAGCAATGTTTCGTGCACTCACTTGCGTAGCGTGTCGTATTTGGAAAAGCCTGTATGATGGTTTGTGCATACGTGCCATCGTTACTGATAAGAAGTTGATGGCACAGAAGGGTGAGCGGCGTAGACTGCAAGTACAGCATAGTATAGGGACGGACACCGTTAGAGCACACACATATCGAAGACTATGTTTTGTTCACCAGTGAGAAGAATTGAAAGGCCGTCCGAGTAACGCGAATATCTCTGTTGCTCCTCAATAAAGCTATCACCCTCTCTCAAAAACCAACACACTCCTGGTATCATTTGTGATTCCGGTCAAATCAAGTCGTGCAACTTGTCGTTGTGCGCATCGTTTAGCGGGTGTTTCGATTTCAGACAGGGCATGTCTTGGTGGGTTTAGCAGGAGGGCATCAGTACAGTCAAAATCGAGAAACGTACACTTCCACACTTCGAGCAGGTCTTACCGCCATCAGCGATACCAGCTCCGCACTTGGGGCAGCTGTTGTCGTGGGAGTCGACGAGAACAGTGGTGGCTTGCATATCTATTTGTCTAGGGTCTGTCCGATCGGGATATAACGGAGGTGGTAGTGTTTCGTTGAAAGTGAACTGATAGCTTGGTGAGAGGTTGAAGCGGGGTGGTGGGGTAGATAAAGCTCCAAATGCAGGGTATGAGAACTAATGCATGCAGAGTCAGATGATATGAGTGCGGCAGACGCGTTGGCTAGCGTGATTGGATGTGAATGGGTCGCGTGGGGTCTTTGCTGGTTACATGATCGTGACCTGGGAGCGGTAATACTATGGTTGTAGTCTGACATGGCAAACGACTTGGCCGTTCATGACTGAGAACCAACCATCCTCTCTCTTCTCCAATTCCCGCCATGTGTCCGCAATTTTCGCCAAGTCGTCTTCTGTGGCGAACCCGTTGTCGATGCAGCTGTTCTTAAAGTTGCTGTGCAACGTCCTATCCGCCCAAAGTCCACACCACCATGCCCTCTCTTCTGGGGTGCTGAAAACCCACACGGCGCCACTCGTTTCGATCTCAGTACGATCAAAGCCTGCCTTCATGGCCACTGCGTGCAGCCTCTTGCCGATATTAGGATCGCAATTGAGCCCTTTAGCCACCGCGATGTAGAGGTTCAACCACTCGCGCAGACCGGGAACCTCCGGATACCAGGTCATAGCTGAGTAGTCGACATCCCGAATTGCGATAATGCCGCCAGGTTTTGTGAGACGCTTCATCTCGTTCAATGCACCCAGTGGATCCTGCAGATGTTGTAGGACTTGATGAGCGTGGACGATGTCGAAGCCACCCTCCTCTACACCTGCAATATTCTTCCAGTTGAAGATGTCCCCAATTTCAAACTGAACATTTGTTATACCCTTCTCCTCAGCATGTTTCCTCGCCTTCTCGATAACGTCTGCGGAAGGATCGATGCCTAAGACAAACCCTTCTGGTACGCGAGCCGCGAAGTCTACGCTGATTGTGCCTGGGCCGCAGCCAACATCAAGAATCTTTAGCTTTGGGTTGTCGAGGTAGGGAATAAGATAGGGACAGGAGTTCTCAACAGTGCGCCAAGCGTGAGAGCGAAGGACGGAAGCGTGATGGCCGTGGAGGTAGGGTTTCGCCATTGAGGTGGAGAGTGGAAACTTTGCAGTGTCAGGTCAAAGGACCTGTACAAGTGGCACCGAAGCCTTCCGTGGTGGAGGTCCTCGTAAGGTTAAAAGAAGCCCGTATGTGAGTGCAGAAGTAACCTCAATGGAGGCGACATATTGTGATCACGCGAATCTAAGGAACTTGTAGGACAAGTCACTGCGAAAGCGGAGGTACCTGGCTACGAGCTTGAGTCGCAACGGTCAAGGTATGGTGGTGAGAGCTACAGTATGTGTGTGGTACCTAGGTACGCTGCTGCTGAACACAGGGCTCCGATCTCGGTCTTACTGATTAACGTGTCCGTGCACCTCGTGCCCGGATTCATCTCATGCCCCGCCGAACACCAACGCGCGTCTCAACACCATAACTTTGACGCGCGATAACTCCACAGCCATGGCTCCGATTGACGAAGCGATTGCAGATTTAGAATCGCGAGATTTAGGAGAGCAATTTACGTTAAAGCAAGTTGCTAAAAAATAGGGCGTTAATCGCTCAACGCTAGGTCAGCGCTGGAGACGCGTAACGGGCCCCAGGAGCGAAGAATACGCTCATCAGAAAGCTCTTAGCCTACAATAAGAGTTAGAGCTTGTATAATATATT
>MU004547.1:0-44814 GCA_010405375.1 Lophiostoma macrostomum CBS 122681
ATGAAAGGTCGTCTCTAAGCTGTCTCATATACTACTCATGAATAGACCCACTCACTACCGTGCAGAAAGTTGATCAAGTACTCGCGATTGGCGACTCATACACTGCTGGTATTGGAGCCAACGGCTATCCAGATTCTTGGGGATGGAACAACTGCTCTAGGTACTACGGAGCTTGGCCGGTGCTACTCAGCAACAAGAACGAGTGGAAAGACTTTGGCAGCGCGTCCATCGGTAAGTATTACTGGCAGTAAAAACTGCCAGTAAGCCGTTTCTTGGCAGTAAGTAACTGCTCGCGTTCGAGTGAGTTACTGTTGGATCTTTTTAAGTTAGTTACTGGCACTTACTACAGTAACTAAAGCAAATATTTAGTATTTTAGATTGCCCTTAGCCAAGCGTTGTTTATATAAGGATTGCGTCTAACGCGTACTCAGGTAGGCGTTTTCTAGTGTAGTAACACAACATTAGTAGCAGACTAGGATAGCAGCAAATAGAGCAGAATCCTCACCTTGTTGTCGCTATTGCTGTCCTCGTTGCCTAGTTGTTCTCCTTACCTTGCTATCGTCATTTTACCTATAGTATGTTTACCGTCCTTCTTATACTATCGCTCACAGTACGTATCGCGATGTCCTACACAAAAATTACAGGATTTTTTAATACGCCGCGTTTAACGCGCACCTCCGCGAGGAGCTCTCAGCTTGCTGCCGCGGCAGGCCCGAGTACTCCAAAAGTCCATCGAGCTAGTGCTAAGGCACTAGGGAAACGCCTGGTAGATCTAACGTCGCCTTCTTAGACAGAGGTGGAGTTTAAAGACGTAGTTGGAGCGCCTATACTACGGATTAAAAGACTCCGCTGTAATCGCCGCGATGGCTAGTCTTATAAGTATCCCGGCGACGGATTGCGTAACTTAGGTATCTGTTTCCCTATTAACTAGGAGAAGATTTAGGTAGCAGGTAATAGTAAACGCCTCTGGAGCGATTGTATCGGATACCGCGTTAAATCTATTACTATTAGCGGAGGTCTATATAAAGTTTCTCCTATTTAGAAATATGGAGCTAATCTCCAGCATATAGAGGAGGATAGTACCCGTCGCTAATACTAGCTCTGTAAAATCTGCCATCTAGATAAGAAGCAGAGGCGTGCGGCTAGCCATCTAGTGAGCGGACACGCTGGGATTGTTAGCCATCTGTTCAAGCACTATTAGATCGTCGCTGCTACTAGAGAGGAGATCCCATCTAGGCAACAGAAGCTGGAGAATCTATTTAAGGCGACGAAGAACCTAGGGAGTAACGCTCCCGTCGTCCATTACTATTAGAAGGAAGAAGCGTTAGTAGAAGCCCTTATTAACTAGGTTATACTCCATAATGTGTCGTTTAGTAAGGCATTGTTAGCAGAACTTCAAGGATTGTTATTATAGAATTGCACTAACCTTCTGGCTGCCCTGCTAATATCCTACACTACTATTTCTTCTTGGATATAAAGCAGGATGGTAGAGCAGATAGAGGAGATTCGAACAGTACTAATTTTGTCTTAGGGGAAAATTGCGTTAAGCTTAGATGTGTGGACGTTGCCTAACTACTTTTCTATCCTCGCGATTGTAGCCTATTTTATAGGTGAGTAGTTAGCGTCTTGGCGTAAACACTAAATATTTAAATATTAACGTCCAACTAGATAAGAGCTCCCATCTAACAGAATTGCTCATCGGCTTCAAAAATCTCACCAGAGATTACACGGGCAGTAATATCGGACGCGCCATACTTAAAACTATCAACAGCTACGAGATTATATTAAAATTTGGGTGCTTTATAGGAGATAACGCGTCCAACAACGACAGAGCACTAATCAAAGCTCTCAGCCAACATCCACCTATAGACCTTACTCACGAACACCGGATCCGCTGTACAGGTTACATAATCAATCTAGTTGTCAAAGCAAGTATTTATAGCAATAGAGTATCCTCCTAGGAAGAAGAGATAGCTCAGGCAGCTCCCTGGGAGCAGTTTGCCCTGTTTAGAAAACAGGGCGTTGTTAGACGCCTCTATAACTTTGTGACGGCTGTCTGTGGCTCTTACAAACGTCGAGAGCTGTTTGCTCAGTGCTAACACGAATCTTACAACGCAGCGGAGTTTTACAACTTTACTCCTCTCCATCTAATAAAGGACAGAGGAGTGCGCTGGAATTCTACTTACTTGATGCTCCTCCGCTGTTATGAGTTGCGCGAGGCAATCCAGCGATTCCAATAGCGATGGCAGGAGAAAGGCGACAGCAATCTGGACGAGCAACAGGGCTACTCTCCTCTTGCCGATGAGCTTACTCCACGCAATTAGGAGCAAGTAAAAGTCCTTATTGACTTTCTAGAGCCCTTCCATAAGATAACGAAGAAGATTAAGGGCAACGCTGGCGACGGCGGCTTCGGATTTCTATGGCAACAACTCGTCCACCTCCAGTATCTCTAGAATCTGCTATCCACGCAGGCGACAGAGGGCAACGAGTATCTTGAGAGCGCCGTTAAATATGGCTCTGCAAAGCTGGAGTTCTACTTTAACAAGATCGTAATAGAGCCAGCCGTCTCATCTGCTTGCGTAGCAACGATTCTCCATCCGCGTTTTCGCCTCCTCTGGTTTTAAACCCACTGGGCGCGCTTCCCTTGATAGTATCAACGAGCAGAGCGCTCTATCCGAGAGATCGCGCGGCGTTATATTGATAAGCAGCAGCGCAAGCAGGATACCTTATTTATGGCCGACAACGAGGTCTTTAATCCTTACAGGGCAATTGATGGCGACGACAACTTCTCCGCGATTATGGAGGTCAATCCTCTGCTGCTTACTAGAGCCTCCTCACACAAACGCGTAAAGATTACAACAGAGCTGGATATATATTTAGATAAGGCAGTAGAGGATGAGTTACTTGCTCGGAGTCATCTAACGTCTCCCCACGCGTTGCTGCTCCGCGGATGCCCCATCTAATGGTGGCAGCAAGTAGGGCAAAAACGCTTCCCGCTCCTCCACAAGATCGCCCTCAATTACCTCGTAATACCCGGCACCAGCTGTAAGTGTAAGCGCTGCTTCTCACAGGCAAAGCGGACTATAACTGCAGATCGAAACAGCTTATCCGCAACAACAATTAAGACCCTCTAGCTCCAGCGTAACTGGATTAAACGCCGCGCGGTTAAATCTTATTTAAACAGGCAGGTGGACTTTATAAGGCGGCAGCAAGGGCAACAGCAAGGCTTAAACGCCTCTATAGCTCCAGGGACGCCTGCCTCCTCTACTATTGCCAACAGCTCGTTTATAGCGTAGTAGTTAAGACAGGGCTCTTATAAAATAACGCTTAGCAGCAGGCCTTTTAAAACACTAAATATAAGCCTTATTTTTAAAAAAGCAAAAAGATCTAAAACCTGACTAACTCGAACTTGTGCAGTTACTGCAGTAATACTGTAGTAAGGCCTAGTTACTGCCAGTAAGCCTTACTAACAGTAAGGTCCTTGGCAGTAAGGCGTATAGTAAGTAACTGAAGACTCCTCGGTCAGTTACAGTTGGATCCTCTTACTGCAGTAAGCCGTTACTTACGGATGGACGCGCTGGACTTTGGTAAAGATGAGAAACAACCCAACCTCACCTTCGGCGCATGTTCGGGCAACGTCATGAAGGATGTCCGCGAAAAGATGCTTGAGCAAGGCCCGGCCATGGACACCAGAAAGTTGATGTCCAAAGACAACCCATATACTCCAATTGGAAAACCGCAGATCGCTGCTATGACCATTTCTGGTAATGATATGAAGTTTTCTGGCATCATCACGGATTGCGCTTTTAGGTACATGCCAAAGATGGGCTGCGACCAGCGACTAGATGACTCGAGGAGTATCGTTGAAAGCTCTGATTTCAAGAACGAATTAAGGCTTACTTTTGCAAAAGTAATCAGCGCCGGAAGAGAAGCAGGGGGCGCGGACCCGCCCGAAAGTTTTCAACTCTACGTGGGTAAGCGTCGTCATTCATATTCATTTGGGACTACTCTCTAACGGCAGCGCTTTTTAGGCGGCTATATCCATCTGTTCAACCCCGTCGATCTTGATTGCGATAACGTGTACTGGAACGTTGACCGCGGCTGGTGGAGTTACAAGGAATACCTCAAGTGGTGGTCGAGAAGACAACCATTCAACGATCTAGTTGATAAGATCAATGAAGTTATTCGGTCGGTGGCCGAGGAACTTGGTCCTTGGGGTGTCATCTACGTGGATGGCTACAACGAAAAATTTGACGATCATCGCTTCTGCGAGCATCGCGAGCCCAACTGCATACATGGAAACGCCTACCAAGACAGGGATGTTGAGACGAAGATCTGGTCTTATCGAAGCTACTGGATGGACGGCCGCATTGTACCACCCAACAACGGCGAGGGAGAGAATCGAACCAGATATTGCAAAGAAGGTACTGGCGAGGATCAAACCCAGGAGGTGGACCCTGATGACCCTAACGCCATCAATATTTTCGAGACGCTATCAGATGCTCTCGTTCCCAACCCCGAAGAACGTCAAAAGATGAGAGATGACAAGAATCTGGCTCCCTGGAATGTGAGCCAAGGAAATTGGGATCGATACGACGACATGTTTGAGATGCTCAAGGATCGCATCCAGCTCCATGATGATCCAGCAAAATCGCAATGGGTTTACGACTGGACGTACCGTATGTTCCATCCCAAAAAGTCTGGCTACCAGTTCTTCGCCGATAGCTGGATGGACAAAATCATGGCCCATCGGAAGGAGGAAGACACCCCACAAGAGCCTCAGCCACCCGCGGCAACCAAGGCTCTATCCATCAACTTCGAGTCAAAGATTGATCATATTGAAGGTGGAAATGGCGACTTGGAAACCCTCTGGTATCGTCGAACTTGGCTATTCTATGAGCACAACGTTGGAGATCCTGTGGGATGTTTCGACCGAGACAAGGCGTGGCAGTTTGCGGAACCCATGACGATGGTCGACAACGACATGCCCGAGTGGCCTTCGAACCCAGAAATCAACAGCAAGAACTTGGATAATGCCTCAATCATCCCCCAAGGCTGTTACTATCGGAATGATGGCACCAATGCCGGCACTCTCTTCTACCCTGACGCTCCGGGAGATTTCATAGCAATAGGAGGACTTAAGGCAATAGGTTGTAAGGAGCACGAGAATCGGAAAAGACCTGAGAAGACATACTCATGCTCGGACGAAACGTATCGACGCGCTGCTGTAGTTTGTGAGTGGTAGCCGTGTACCTCAGGAATATGGAGCACTCTACCAGGGAGGGCACCTGCCACATTGGATGGTGACGCTTCGTACGATTCACTAAACCTCTACTCCAAATAATCTCTAAACCTGCGACTGTATATAGCGACCAGGATGTCCGTTAGATTTTTATAGTCTTGTGATGCCATGACGTGTCTTACATGAAAATAGTAGCCTAGGTTCCATAAAAGCGAATATATTCCTAGAAATGCTAGAACGAAAGGTAGAAGTTAGCTCTATGACAGGGCGATTGAAGTAGCTTGAGTAGTAGTAAGTATGTCATTGCTAGAGATCGATACAAAAAACGGTGTGAATACTACTTGCTATTTTTCCAACTATTCCCCCTTTCGGATGCGAAACGGACTTGGAATTTTCGGGCCTCTTCAAGAACCAAAAATTATTCTTCGACACTACCCTTCAAATAAAATGAAGTTCTTCGTGGAGTTTCAATGTGGAGCTCTCAACTCTCACGAGACAGTCTTTCTCTCTCTCTATAACCTTCCAATACCGCTTGGATAGTGAACTCTCTCTTCATAACATAGACCTGGGAAAGCCGCATATCATGCAAACTCGGATGTGAACAGTATGTCGGAATCGGTGGCCTCTGAGGCTCTAACACTCAAGCATGTCAGAGAATGAGGAACCTAGAAGTCATTTCTGTAAGCTTACTGGCATCGTGAGGCCTTGCTCTCCGTCGACGAAGCATCGCTCGGTATAGTAGTAGGATTATAGGTGCGCATGTTGCGAAGAATGTTATTAGTGCGATGATGGCTTCGAGAGTCCAGGTCGGCATGGTGGTTTTGGAAGGGATGGTACCTCAGTGGTTCTACGAGGTCAGGCAAAGGTAGGTGGTGAGGCCTTTTGGGGTGAGGGTTTTACGATGTTGTTCATTGTTATTGGGTGTCTGGAGAGAAAGCAGATTTGGGTCCATAGGACTCGGTTGTAGACGTATCGGTGTGCGGATTTCAGATTTCGGCATGTTGACTCCAAAAAAGGTCTCGGCATTCTGACTTCGAAACGGATTTCGGCATGCAGGGTTTACTTCGGAATTCGAGCTCCAGCTTCAATGCGGTGGCTAGGGTGCAAATCTGAATTTCAGAAGGGCGTTTTGGGCTCTGCGCCTCTTTCTGTTTTCCAATTCGAAAATTATCAGAGTTGATCAGGTTTGGGAAAGCCAAATTCAGATTTCGGTCATGAGGCTGAGAGGGGCGTGCTATGATTGGACGCCGTGCGGGGCTGGGGTGGCTGTCTTATGGCCCGTTGATAGGTCAAAAGGTGCATATCAGATTTGGGCATTGAAAGGATTCTCAGCCGTGACGTTTGTGTTGCACACCATAATCTCGAGCTATCCGCTCATTGGCACCGTCGTGCATATCAGATTTGGGCCACCGGAAACGGACACGAGCCTTCGCCGGTGAGCTGGCATTGACCACTCTCGCCGCTCCTCTGCCTCTTTGACCTCCCCGCCTCTTGACGCATACATTGACCTTCCCACCACTCTCATGATATTAGCATATTGTCCCATACCAGCACATTTCACTTTGAACAGCAATGAACAATCATCGTCGTCCGCGAATTCCCAAGGGAGATTGGGAACGGCACAAGGCTGAGATACGTCGACTGTATCTAGCCGAGAACAAGAAGTTGGAGGGTCAGGATGGGCTCATGGACTTGATGCAGAAATTCAACGATTTCGTCGCAAGGTCAGTCAATGTCTTTACTCTTCTCTTCGATTTCTCTACCAACCTGGGTTTACGGTTCAGTAGCAAAGCCCAATATGAGCATCAATTAAAGAAGTGGGGCTTTCGCAAATATACGGCCGGGGAAACCTGGAAGGCTATTGCATATGGTCTTCGAGACCGCGGTGGGAAAGAAAGTGAAGTGTACATCCACGGCGAACTGGTGACCCGTGAGAAGATCCAGAAAGAATTCAGGAGACATAAAATACATGCAAATCCAGGGGCTATCCGAAGTAGGTGCATCACCCGAGCCGAAAGTCATCAACGTTGAGATAGTGTAGATTCAAGACCGCGACTTCCCGTCGGGGTTGCAATTGTGACACCATCACTCTCTATCGCATCACCATGTCGTCGAAATACCAGCACTCCAAGGTCTTCCTCTCGGATTAACCCGGGCTCTGGGTTCCACTGCTCTCCGGACAATTCCAGCGCTTTGCTCATCCGAACGGCCTCTGCGGGAATAACTACCGGCTTTTCGACTAGCTCTTCCAATGGCTCTCAATACTCCGAAAATTCTCATGTCGGGTCCTTGGAGGTCGCTGCAAGCGCCGAAAATCTTCTTTTTGGGCAAACAACGCGCTCCTTTTGGCCACCCAGAGCGATAGAGAGCTCATACCGGCAGAGCGCTCAAACCCAGAGCACCTTACGATGGGTATACGAAATCAGTTCGAATGCCTTCTTCAAAGCTGTTTTCGATAATCACAGTTTACAAGCGCACGGTATCAGGGTGTCTAGCTTGCCTGAAGAACGACAATATCGCGGACATGTGTACGGCGAGCTGTACAAGGAAACGTACAATGCGAGAACTGTGTACTTTGTTATGTATGGGCTGATAAACAACCTCATTGATGCCTATCCGCCGGAAGATCACGAGGATCCCGCCCAAATCCTCTACTTGACGGGACTCCAGCAGATCTTTGCGCTACCCAAGCCAATCTTCTCTATGTTCGTGGAATCAGTACCCACAATCTACACCCAGGCGTTAGAAAAAGAGCTCCTTACATGGGCAGTGCGGCTTAACAAACCCAAAGCGGTCTTATTCCTCTTACAATACGGCGTAGATCCAAATCAGCAATGCAAATACTGGTACCGAGGAGATGTCGGAATGACTCCATCGAGCAAGCGTTGTACTCTGCTCAGCGTAGCTTTCTCTGCTGCATATTTTGATGTATGCAAGATACTACTCGATCACGGGGCAAGTGCATGTCATCTTTATAGCAGCACAAGGATCGGCGAAACGTTATCGGATGCTGAACTGGAGGTTTTTGGCCTGCTTTTGAACCAAATCTCGGTTCCTGGTGGGTCAGACAGTCTTTCTTTTCTGTCAGGATTCTGCAATAACACTCGGGTCATCCGAAAGGTCATCGAAGCGGCTCAGGTTGCAAATCATGGTAATTTCGTCAAGCTCCTACCTGGTATCACACTGTCACCCGATATCGAAACCGTCTTCGTTGCAGTCCAAACTATCCTGAAAGAACAGAGTGAAATCGCCACAGTCCATTCAGTCGAACATCAGGGCGGCTGCTTGCCCTTGTTAGACTGCACACTGGCCAATGTTGCAGCAAATTATCACAAGGATACCGTCGACCTTCTTCTGGCTGCCGGATCCCAACCGTCACCAGATTGCCTGGTCAATGCCGTAAGGAGCAACAACATGGAAGCCGTCAAACATTTCTTGGACTTAGGGGTCGATGCAAATCTGCCTATGAGTTGGAGGCTGCAACCATCGAGTACGATATCACCGACTGCGCTAAGTGAAGCAATTTCAACTCCTTTTCAACAGGCTCTCATCCTGTTCGAGGAGAGAGGTGTCTTGTCCGAAGTCACGAGAAATGCAGCCAGCCTTATTCCTGTGCTCGCAGCAGCAAGTGCGGCTGGAAACGCAGTTTTGTTGAAGCAACTAGTACGGCAGCGGGAATTTTCTGTGGAAATTTCCGTCGAAAACAGAACTCGATTTGACAGTCGTGACGAAGAATGGCTCGATAAGTTGGTGGACGAAGCCTTCCGCAGTAACAGCATCGAGATAGCAAACTCGTTGTTGGACCTGGGTGCAGTTCCAACACGTGACTTGATCAATCACGCTGTTATTGGCCGGGACTACGATTTCTTGAAGATCACGCTCGAACTTGTGCCAGACCCGTGGGGAAAAAGTAGGACGTCAGAAGTATCGGTAGAGAATATCGCTCAGGTTGGTGACATTGAGCTCATAAGAATAATTCTCGAAGCCAAATTCCCCATCGATACGGTGTTTGAAATGAGAATGGAGCAAGGACCATACAGCAACTCCTGGCAGGATGAACCAAGACCATGGTGCACTCTCTTGAGCTTCGTTGTACTGTTTGAAAACTGGGATCTGGTACCTGAACTTTTGGAAAGGGGTGCTTGCCTCGACGTGCCTGGAAGTACTTACTCTCCTCTAGCGGCTGCAGTAAAGACTAATAATCTTCCACTGATAGACTGCTTCCTTGGTCTTGGAGCAGATCCTTTGGACGAGCTGGCCTTCGACTTGGCAGTCCAGATAAACAATACTATAGCTTTGGAGAAGTTACTTCATGAGCTGTTTCGACGATACACGAGAACTATGAAAAAGTTGGGGGGGCAGCCGCTATTAAGGGCTATAGAACTCGGAAACTTGGACTATGTCCATCTTCTTCTTCCTGCTACCAACGTCAAATGGACAAGAAATGATAGAAATGATGAAATTAGCCATCCGGAAAGGAGTACAAGCCTTGTTGGGTTTGCAGTACAGAAGAACAGGCTCGATGTATTACGAATACTTCTTGAAGTCGGCGGCGCGAGTCCAAATGACCTTTTTTACTCTCTCTTGTACGGTACAGGTACCACAGCTATTCTACAGTCTGTCCAAAGTGGAAGGCTTCCGCTAGTCCAAGAGCTGGTCAAGTATGGTGCAGATTTGCACATGCCTGCAAAGAATGGACTCAGGCGTACGGCTCTACAGACTGCAGTCGAGTACGGACACATGGATATCATTCGATACTTGTTGCAACAACACGTCGATCCAAACGAGGTGCCAGCACTTAATGGAGGAGGGACAGCACTTCAACTTGCAGCAATCGAAGGCCACGTTGGCATAGCCGAAATACTCGTTGAGGCAGGCGCAGATGTCAACGCAGCCCCTGCACGGATACATGGACGTACCGCCTTCGAAGGGGCTGCAGAGCATGGCCGTATAGACATGATGCTCTATCTTTTCGAAAAAGGAGCTGATCTTCTCACGGATGAAGCACGCCAATATCGACGGGCTATGTACTACGCCCGAGCAAATGGTCGGGATGCTGCATATGAATTGGTTGAAAAGTTATATCACGAAGCTCAAAAAATGGCAGAGTCAGGGGTACCGGTGACACAGACCGAAGATACATTTGGCCCAATCGAGGGGTACAATTTCAATGACAGAAGCACCATGGCAGGAGTCGATGAATTGACTGGTGAGAATGAGAACTCTGGAACCCTTACTGGCGCCGATGCAGAGTTAGCAACTACGACCGATGATGATCTGGGTGGGACTGGATCTTTCAACATTGACGATTGGATCGAAAACCCTTCGCCAAATGTCGTGAGTAGGTTCATGGAGGAGATTTCATCTGCATCTACGCTTCTGATGTAGGATCTGACGGCAATTGCTCATCATCTTAATGTAACGAGTGCCACATCGAGACCCTGTGTTTATAGTGTTTCATTTTGTCAGGCTATACAAGTCTTTGTCTAGGTATATGCAGCCGTATTTCTCTGCTGTCTTCCTTATGCAAGGACATGATTCGCACCCACGTAGTGCAACCTAACATGTCCACTACATCTGTACTCTGAGCGTGCTATCAAGTTTCAATATTCTACCCTTTCGTTTCTTCTCGGATAACTCATCTAGTACCTAACTAGTCGTCTTGGGGAAGGTCCATGTGATGTTCAGGAGTAAAAAATCACTGTAAATCTGTAGGCCAACAACTTCTACAGGGGTTTCCCTCTCCATTTCTGGAACAGTATCGTACTCAGACTCTCCCAAGATGAAACTTGAGGTTACTATGATCGGGCTGGCAGCCAAGCAAGCCACACTAAGTTTTGAGACGTTACTAGCCTTCTGGCGCAAGGCTGAGAAATCCAAATGACGTGGCATGAGAACTGGGAGGGCGCCACCTCGATTGCTGACACAGCTAAGCTAATTCCGGAGACCTGCAGCCGCGAGCTGAAAAGTGTGCGCAGCGGAGATGGCAGACTACAGGTCCTTCGATCGTGCCGTATATCCGATTCAGTGTGCTCGAGTGCGCCTCATGCGAGTTGAACTGCGCCAGGTCAAGAAAAGGAATCTACAGAAAAGATAGCGGATGAACTTGTGATCTGGACGCGTATATCTCAGCCTTCTCCCAAGAATCTTCTCTGTTGATTATACTCACTCTTCGCCCTCAGTCAGCCATCGAGCTTCACGGCTACCGTTCTGGTTAACTTATTAGTTGATGGTACCTTCCGATACATTGAGGCAAAATTCTTTCCTTCATACAATCTTCCAGATACGACAGTCACTCGCGATTCAAGATGCACAGTTGGAGAAGTGGTAATAATATGACTAGGCAGCCTCGCCAGTATGTCTTCTGTCTACAAGGAGGTCCAACGTTGTTACCGAACGAATAAACACTGACGTGCATCATCCTCGATAGTCAACTTGGCACAGCGAACGACTTGATGTCACTCCGCTATCCTCACGAGTGGGTAACTTTGAAAGACTTGCCTGTGGGACAAATCTTCTGGGCCGCTCTGAAACACCCTCATCACCCTCATGTAACCAACCGTCTTTACTTGGTCATAGATCGAATAGTTCAGACTGTTGGTGACCAGATCGACTATGTCGCTATTGCGGTAATTGCTCTTGAGACCAACGGTGGACTAGGTGCTAGCTGTTATTCTGCAGCTGATCAAGCCTACCTCATGGGCTTCAGAATCCAAAGTAGCGAAATAGCATACGACAATGCCGACGGCCCCAACGTTTTCGAGCACCACGAGAGAGACGTCGATAAGAGCGATCGGAGGAACTTCTACATCACCGATTGGAGCACGCCCGACTGGACACTGCTGCCAAATACCGTTGCCGATCTGACGACTGTGCTTGTAATCCAGGCGCCCTCCGTTCTTTGTCGAAAGACGGGCAACTTGTCTCTGCAGAGCTATTACAAAATCGCGGAAGTTTACGTAGAGAGACTTCAATTCTTAGATCCAGAGATACACTCAGCTATCATGGTTCGCCGAACCCCGAAGATCCCTGTCAACCGTCAGGTCACACCGTACAGAGCTCCGCCGAGACGCTACCAACACAACATCAACCCACAACCAGTCATCTACGACCCACTGCGTTCTCCATTCCAATTTACATGGCTTCGTAACCGACATGGAGAAGATGACTCCGACAACGACGAGTGAGAAGGAGCGAGTCGTATTGATTGTCTGGTCCAGCAGGATACGGGTGTTTCATACGATCTCATCATTTTCCCTTGACATGGGACGAGCTTTTCCAGAAGACGTATATTACTGTGATAAGCTGTTATCATTCCGGTTCCTACCTCGCGCTCTTCAGATTTGGGTCATTCACTAAGATGGCTACGAGACCACATCTTTGCTAAATGCCATAGTATCTCATAAAATAACCCCACAAGGGGCGTCACGTGACGCCTCAAACGCTTACCTGTCTCTCCGTTTTTCCCGCCTTTTTCCCGTACCCGCAGGCAGGAGTAACTGCTTTCCCGTACATATGTATCACCCTTCCTTAGTACCCACCCTTCCTGTACATATAAACAAAAAACAAAAACAACAACCCCACACGTGCAGATGGGTCATGCTTACATCGATCCTTGCGGAGCTATTCATAATGATTACCAGATTGTATACGACTTCGATACCCGTCCCAACACCACAAACTATGGCACTCCAGGAACTTCTCCGAGGTCTCTCGAAAGCATATCAGATCATACTAAACCACCTTACCGCCGCTCAACCGCACCTCAAACGCAATCAGGAATGCAAATTCACATACAATACTCTCTACCTCTGCGAATTGGACCAACCCTTCACCATGCACTTCGCTACCATACCAGGTCAGCTTTCGCAAGCCTCGCACAGCCTATCATATCTACTCACTCTAAGACCTACCAAAATCAACCAATAAAAGACCGCTTGGTACCCCTGGAACCGTAGGCAGAATGCACGAGCCACGTTATCCATCCCTACCAATTGAATCTCATGTTAACGACATCACCACTCCTCACAATGCCTATTCGAGATTCGGTAAGCCACTTGTATTGACTCAGACCCACCCTAAATCCCTTGTACCAAATTGACTTGAGAATCCTGACAACGTATCCCACCAAAATGTCGGACATCAAGCACGCTCTACCAGCTTCTTGCCAGCTTTGCGAATCTTATCATCCCGCCATCAGGACGCTTTGCATAGTCAGATGAAGCCTGTTAGAATACATTTTTTGGACTCCATGTGCCACTTTTCCATACTGGATTTCTAGTACGAACTCTACATTGCGGTATGACTAGGTAGGGCTTTATGAAGGACAGTCTCGAGGTTAGGATCAATAACAGACAGTGTAAACTTAGCTTTTGTGGGAGCAGAAGGGTATGAGATATCATGGGTTGACTGTAAGGGTTGTACTAGCGTGTGCACTATCACCAGTTCGTGGACTTGGCAAAATTTATACAGTATACAGCACAATTTCCATGGAACTACATCATTCTAGAACATGAGGATCATCACGGTTACCGATGTTTTGTTACTACAAGTAAGTGAGTCTTCATCATCACGAGCACAGCAAGCACAAGATAGTATCTATAAGAAAGTATTCATTGAAACAAGCTAACTACCACAGAGCCAGCTCCCAGTCACCACCAACACGAACACCAACACCCACGAACACCAACACCCACGAACACCAAGCACCAAGCACCACACACCGAGCACCACACACCAAATCCCGACCACCAGCGACCACCTACTTCTGTCGCGCCGTGAACTTGTCGCGGATCTCCACATCCTTGTACGACTTGGCGTCGCCGCGCTCCTCAGCCTCCTTGCGCTCCATGTAGAGCTTCAGATCATCTGAAGCAATCGCCATCTGGGCGCCACCCCAGAGTGACGGCTTGGCGGGAGCAGCAGGGGCCTTGGCAGCGACGGCGACGCCGACAGCAGGGACAGGGGCGCGGTTGCGGGGGACGGGAGCGCGCGGGCGGCCAGCAGCAGGCTTCTTCGGGGCGGGAGCCTTGCGGGTGCGGGCACCAGACGCGCACGGGTTGCCGTACTTGTTCGGGTTGAAGCCGGGTGTAGCGAAGGTCTCGCGGGGGGGAGGAAGCTCAGGGGTCTTCGGCGGAAGCGGTGTGCGAGGAGACAGGACGCAGGGGGTATGTGGAGGAGCAGTGATGTCGATGGCGAGACGCTTGATGTTCCGGTCGACATTGGAGCCGGTGGCGGTGAGGTCGAAGTGCATGATAGCCAGACAGGCAATGGCGGTGAGGGCGAAGACAAGGCTGAAGACGATGGAGATAGCGTGGCCAAAGTGGACAATCTTGGCGACGTTGAAGCCTGCGAAGCCGATTGCCAGCGCCATTAGGGCGTAAATGAAGAAGAGATGGAGGGTTTGGACGAACTGCCAGAAGAGAACCTTGGCGCGGCGGAGAGGAAGAGCGTCGAACGTATCGCGCTTTGTGAAGATTGGAAGAGGGAGATCAGACTGAATCGGCTTGCCGATGAGCTCGCAGACGCGCTTCCAGTCGAGGTCGTCGATGTGGAGGTAGCTCTTCTTGGGGACGTTGGTGAGATCGACAGGGCCGGTAATGGCATTGGTGTCGGCGAGATCAAAGAAGTCGGCTGCCTGACCGAAGTACTTGGGGTCATACCACATCAAAGCGGGCATGTAGGGCTGGATCTTGGAGCGGACGTGCTGAACCAGGGTCTTCTCCTTGAAGTCTCCGACCACGAGGAACTTGGTGTGAAAGTCATATGACTTGACGAGGGCGGCAGAGAAGAGGGCGGCGGGAAGGCCAACCAGCGCGTGGTAAGGGCCGGTGAGCTTGTCAAACTCAGCGCGACCATAAGCCTGGTCGGTGTCCTTGAGGATGAGAGCTTCGTTCCAGAGGGGGAAGTCGCGCTCAAAGTTGTTGGAGGCCTCGGTAGCGTCATATACCTTTAGGCCAAGCTGCCTAAGGCCGGCGGTGATGGCATCGCAGATGGGGCCTGGCGGGCAGAAGTTGACGAGATCCTTGAACGCCATCTTCTTGTTGCTGTCAAGATCAATGAGGCGGAGGCCCTTCTTGGCAGCAGTGGTCTGCATGTTGGAGAGAGACATGGTGATTGGTGAAAGTCTTGGAGGTACGAAGATTGAATGGAAGAAGAAGGTGCTGAGCTGAGGCCGGTATAGCTGAGTGATTGGTTGACTGTGCAAGATCTGAAGATGTTGTGGATGTAGAGTGGGATGGAGAAGTCTTGGAGGATCTGAGCCGGAAGCAGAATTTTAAAGGGCTTGTGGGAGGCTGGAGGCTTGCGGCGTCAGAATGTCTGTGCGTTCACCGGTGGTCTTTGCATTCACTCACTCTTCGCCAACCAGGCCAATCAGAGCGGCAGCGTATTGAGAATGATTGCTGAATAGAAAGCCAGAAGGCTGGAGACAATAGAAGACAATAGAAGCCAGGTGGCTGGGATGGGCGCAGAGCGGGCGGCGTGCGGCTTGGGCAGAGCGCACCGCGAGAATGGTGAAGGTGAAGGGCCGTGCTCGCCGCCGGACAGCACAATAGCGACGGCGAACTCGACCGAAAAATGCTTGTGAGAGCACTGATTATGATGATACGTCAGCAATCAGGCCCTTTGAAGATGCGCCACAGGGTGGTGTTCCTATTGAGGGTAAGTCAGCGGGTGCGCCAGGCAGTGAAACGGTGATAGCTCCACTCTACCGCGGGTCCTTTCCGCGGAATCTGGCAACGCAGAGAGGAATATTGCGTTCAATGCTCTGAGGGCGGATAGACCAAGGATTTGGAAGGAAGACGGGCCCACTGTCCGGAGTGGTGTGCTATATATGCGCTCTGAGGGTTCAGTGCGCCAGTTCTCACCGTAATTGCGAGCGCTGAGCTATTCCGACCGGTGAGCTTGAAGTACAGAAGCTGAAATGCTCATTCGTGGGATGACAGAAAGTCATCCGGCTTCGAGGAGCGGTGATGCCATAACTTCGAGGGTGACTTCCTCTTTTGGGACCAAGCAGGACCGTCGCGTCTGCCTAAATTGCCAGCTTTGCTCATCCACCACCGACGACCAGCACATATTTATCAATCATAACAATTCCCTTATCGGCGCAGGGCAAAGCAGTTGACGGTGTCAGTGTTTTCCACTGTCCTCGCCAGACGTCGTTGCGAAGTCGCGTGCACGGACCACAACATAGCAACCACGGCGGATGTTAGCGTGAACAGCATGCCGTCCAGAGAAAAGGTTCCAAGAGCAAGGACGGCAATCGGTCCAAAAGACCCGCGTGAACGAGCCGACATATCAGTCGAGCGACAGCGACTTCTGCTCCCTTCATCATGCTGAACAGGGTTGTGACGGCGATCTAGACGTCGCGCGAAGTGTGGCCCCAGCGCAAACAAGCTTTCCTGCCAAGCGTCTCCTCCGCTGTTTCGTGTTGGAAACCCACTCCGCTCCAGCACTAGCCATGTACCCCATGAATTCCTTTGCTGTTGAAATCAACTGCCGACCCTCAGATACGCATCAAGGACAGCATCGTGACCTCGAGCTTGTCAGCTAGCTTGTTCAGCGTGGCCGCCGTGGCCGCTCCCATCATGACAGCCTCGGGCAATCCGAGCAACCTGCACCCGTCTCGAGAGTCTTTAGGGCTAGCTAATCGGAAGAAACCAGCAATATCGGGTCAAGAAACATGTCCATCCCTGGACCCAGGAATCCGGGACCGCATTGCATGCAATCTACACTATCTACCCGGCTCAACATCCATATTCCAGATGCTCACACCTCCCTTCGCCCTCGCGGCGTCCCCACATGCGGACCAGCTTCGCGCCAAGAGTACTTTCCGCTCTTGGCTGGACACCTGTTGTGATTTGTGGGGTCCCCGCTGATGTACATGCACGCGACCTGGCAAGGCATCCGGCAATTGGATAAATTCATTTGCCTTGCAGCCGGCCTGGGCATGCATCTCCAGAGCTATAAGGATCCTGGCCGCCGCTGGATGGCTTGCTGTAACTTCTGTCAAGCTTCTGTCTGAGGGTCAGGATGTCGGGTACAGGTCACAAAGAATCATGGACGGCGCATTGGCGCCTCTTCCTGGCGTGCGGTGTGATGACACTCTCGCCATTCCAGTACGGAATTGATTTTGGGATGATTGGAGGTGTGTGCTCTCAGAGCTTCAAGGTCGCACCTACTGACTATAGGCAGGACTCCAGGCCATGGTGGGCTTCCTCGAGATTTTCGGATACCAATGTGCTCCGCCCAAGTGTCCGACGGGATGGAATCTTACACCGGTGCGGCAGCAGTTGATCTCCTCGCTCATGACCCTGGGAGCATTCCTCAGTTCTGGTTTCGCTGGCGTTGCTGCCACCAAGTTTGGTCGCAGGGCTTGCCTAGGCCTCGCGTGCATTCTATGCATCATAGCCAACATTATCATGATGACAACCACTAGCATTGGCGCTCTATATGTAGGGCGACTGCTTATTGGACTTGCCAACGGCTATTTCATGACCTTCTCTCAGCTCTACATTCAGGAGAGTAGTACTGCCAAGTATCGAGGTCTTTTCCTGACGCTCTTCCAATTCTTCACCTCGTTTGTGAGTTCCCTTTTCTACTTCCACATTCCTACTGCTGACGCATTGACAGGGAACCCTAATCGGAACCATCGTCGACTGGGCCACCGCAAAGCGCCCGGACAAGTCTTCGTATCTCATTCCCCTAGGCCTCATCTATGTTGTCCCTGTTTTCCTTCTCATCGGCATGTTCTTCATTCCCGAGTCTCCCCGTTGGCTCATTCTGCAGGACCGGTACGAGGAAGGCGTAAAGTCTCTGACCTGGCTTCGCCCCGATGGTTTCGATGCATCTGGTGAAGCCTCCGGCATCCAAGCAGCAATTGACCGAGAGAAGGAGTTGAGCTCAGGCATCGGCCCGCTCGACATGATCAAGAACCCTGTCGACCGACGTCGGACTATCCTTGCCGTGTGCGCAGTCACCCTGCAAGCCGCTTCTGGCTCCATGTTCATCATTGGTGAGTCCAAATCCTCCTACAATTCTACGTAGCAAACAGACCATACTGACAACCCCCCAGCGTACAAAGCCTACTTCTTCACCATGGCCAAAGTAGCGAACCCCTTCGCCATGACCAACGTGCTCTCCTGCATGGGCCTAATAGCCATCATCCTCAACTCGCTCATCATTATCAAATTCGGGCGCCGCCGCGTGCTGCTCATGACCGGCCTCCTCTGCTGCGGCGTGCTCCAACTCATCATCGCAATCGTCTACACAAAAGAACCCGGCACAAAATCCACCGGCAACGTCATCGTCGCGCTGTCGTGCCTCTACCTCTTCTCCTACAACGGCATGATCGCAACATACGCCTGGCTCGCCGGCGGCGAACTGCCAACTCAGCGCCTACGATCTTATACCTTCGGCCTCGCCGCCGCAGTCGGCTTCTTCTTCGCGTGGCTGACCACTTTCACAGCGCCGTACTTCATCAACCCGGCCTCGCTGGCCTGGGGTCCCAAGTACGGATACATATGGTTCCCGTCGTGTCTGATCGCGGCGGCGTGGGTCTTCTTCTTCCTACCGGAGGTCAAGAACCGCACCCTCGAGGAGATTGACGAGATGTTTGAGGCGCGGCTGCCGGCGCGCAAGTTCAAGACGTATAAGTGTGTGGGCGTGCTGCGGGATCTGGATAAGGAGGCTAGAAGGAGCGTGGAGCATGAGAAGGAGGTGCAGGTCTTGCAGAGTGAGAAGATGGAGGCCGAGACTGCTGTTGCTAAGGAGTAAGGGAGGGTACTAAAGGTGCGGGGGTGGGTGTGAGTTGTGCAGAAGGGTGATGGGTTTTATGCATTCACGAGTAGGATTCTTGCATATGCGGCATTGTTTGAGCCCGGTATGGCGTGAGTTGGCATTTTGAACTAGTGTAGCCTTGACACATCGTCATGTTGGTCTCACGTTGGTCCGTAGCTCGGAATACATGCAATCGTGCTACAAAGTGGAAGACTTTTACGAAATCTAGGAATGGAACTTCACACCTGGCTGCCCATGGTACACCTGAAAATTACAGAGTATTGGGAGCTACTTCTCATATCCATGGTGGGGAGAGCCTCGCCAAGGTATTGATGGTGTGAGGGGCCTTCGGAATCAGAAAGGTGTTCCTGGTTTTTGATGCCAACGATGCTGCGCAACAACGCCTCTCAACTCCGTAAGCTAGGTTTGGATGCCCACGAGAACTCAGGACTTCGAAAAACACCATCCGTGAAGCTTGGCAGTGAGAACTTTTCCCTTTTGTTGAGACTGGAGTGGAGGGAGTAGGTTTAGCGTGAGGCTGAGGCTCTGCGTGAAGGTTTGCGTGAAATTGCAGTCTAATGATTTTCTAGAATTTTCATCGTCTGTACGTACGGATTTATGTACCTAATCTTGTCCAGGGGCGGAAAGAAATTGGATGAGGTCTTCACATCTGTATCCGAACAAAGTGCTTGTTCACGCTCATATTCACCTTAAACTTCACGTCATATATCACAGCCGCTAGGTCTTCAGCTGATTTTCATGATTCTATAGCAAGCAGAACAGCTCGCATGCAGAGTAGTTCTACACTGAATAAACTTTACCCCTAATCTCATCATTCCATCATCTCATTTCATCAGCCCATGCCATTATCGCTCCATGCCATCATCCCATCCCATTACCGCTCCAACCCATCATCCCGCAAACTCCAAAGAAAACCACTTTTCATACCTTGCCTCTTCATCAGAAAGATCAGGTATACAGACATGATGTATAGCAACCTGGGCAGTAATGCTTGCTCGCTTGCTGCATGAATACACCTTTCCGCCATCCATTACCCAAAGATAATCCAGCTTCGACAATCGATTTGTGTGACAGAAAGGAAAGGAAAGAGGGAGATAGAGAAGGAAGAGAGAAAACAAAACAGTGTGTCATCATCTCCACACAACCTGTTGACCATTTGAGTGCAGCGAAATAATCTTTAGAAGTCGTACTTGGACAGGTCATCCATGTCCCACAGTAACGAGTAAAGCGAAAGAGGTGCCAAATATTTCAATGCATCTAGGTCTCGCCAGAGCGGGCGGTAGCAGTCTTGTCGATGTCCTTCTTTTCGCCACTAGCAGCCTCGCTGTTGACCGCAGCTTTCTTAGCGACAGCCTTCTCGTTGACGACCCAGCGGGGCTTGTACTTGTGCTCGTCTTTCTTGGCGGGTGTATCCTTGGAGCGAAGTGCCTTAGCCAGCTTGTTGGTACCTGTCTTGCCGGAGGCTGTCTCGTCGATGTTCTCCTTTCCGATGTCCTTGTTGATGTTCTCCTTATCCATGTTTTCCTTGCCAACAAAATCTTCGACGGTCTTCTTCCTGAAACCGATAGCATCCTTGACGATGTCGTGCTGACTAGCAACCTTCTTGTGGATAGGTTTCTCAGTACGCGGGACCGTGCCGTTGCCATCGCGCTCCTTCAACGTGCCGCGCGATGACTTGGTCGACGAAGCTGGAGCCGTAGCCGTGCCTTGAGAACTCCCAGTCATTGGCGTTGAGGAGCGACGAGCAGTCGCCGCGAGAGAGACGCCGGTCTTAGACTTCGTAGCATCAGCTGGCGTGGATACAGGAGCAGATGTAGGCGTAGGCGCGGGCGTAGATCGAGCGGACGACGGAGCAGAACCAGGAGCACTCTTGCTAGCAGCGCCAGGAGTCTGCATCTGCAAATCGCTCGGCATCTTCAAACCCTCGAACACAGCCGCCGCCTTCAGCTTCAGCGCCTCCCTCCACTGCTCCTCAGTCTTAACGCTGATCTTCTCGCCGCGCGCAAGTATCGCCTCCTCGCGCATGAAGCGCTCCACGTCCTCGCGCTGCAAGGCCTTGTACGGCTCCTTCTCCTGCTCGTCCATGGCGTTCCAGATCTTGCCGATGTACGGGGACTGTTGGGCTGTTCACATTATCAGCATTTTATTATCCAAGTGGGAGGGACGGAGAGAGGGGAGAGGAAAAGGTAGAACTCACCCATACCCAGACCAGGCATAATCTTGCTCATCTCCGGACGAGCAACCATACCCCAGATAAGATAAGCCGACAGTGCAGATTTCGGCCTAGGTTCCTTCGGCGCCAACGTCGCTTTGACGCCCATATTGACATTCTGGTAAGGGTAGAGCAACTTCGTCGTCTTCTTCTTCTCGGGACTCTGGCCCGGCGAGCGGGACAGGGCGTGTTTCTTGGAGCGCGAGGGCTTGGGCGTGGTGGATCGCGCCGCATCTGCGCTCGAAGCTGGGGATCCACTTGCGGAGTTGGCAACCTCGGCCGTCTGGAAGTTGGGAAATATCGCAAGGCGGGCTCGGGATTGGCTTGTGAATTCGCGAGCGTACTGACGGTAAAACTCAGAATTGCGCGCAAACGGAACATATTGGGGGCCGCTGTTCGCGGATGCCGCCTGCTGCGGACCAGCAGCGGATGTTGGGGTTTTGGCAGAGTTGGGCTGGTTCACTGTAAAGGCTGATTAGCAGTGTACGTAACGGAGGGAAGATGTACTTACCTTCTTTCAAAGTAATGGGCTTGCCGTTATGTACCGCATGGCGAACATTGTAGGCGGATGCCGAAGGGGTCTGGATGACTGGCTGGGCCATGTGATCCACCGTCCTTAGATGCGGAGCCTAGAGTAGTCAGTATACCGGTAGATGGCGCCAGGTGTTGACACGTACATGTGGCGGTGAAGAGGACGGGCGCTTGATGCCTCCTCCCAGTGCCGCGGGACTCAACTTCATGGAGCCGATTCCGGGAGACACTTGGATAGTCGCTGCTGTAGCGGCTCCCTGTCCAATAGGAGGACGAGCTACCACCTGTCCGCGGCCTGCTTGAGCTCCAGGGTGCGGAGGCTGTCGCGCGAATGATCCCGCAGGTACTTGCGCTCCATTGACATTGTTTGCTCCCTGCATTGCCGTCTTCTCCGCGAGCAGCGTCGCGCCTCTAACCAGAGTCATGAAGTCCGCAACCGGTACGATGCGCGCATAACGACCGTACGTCTCGCTCTTCCCTGCAGCATGCGCCAGAGCCTTGCTGAGGCCAAGTGCATGGAGCGGTATAGATGCAGGCCACGCGAGCTGACCAAGATGACTAGTCGGCATCTCCGCGCCCACGAAGGTGTTGAGAAGGGACGGTGCCGAGGATTGCTCTGCATTATTGCCGTTCGACTCGATGTCCGCATCTCCAGTCATTGACATGATGCCATCGAGGATGCGACGGATAGCGTCTTCTGTGGTACAGTTATCTGCAGCAAGCTTTGAGACATCAAGATTACAGATGACGGTGGTGATCGCCCCATTGACTTGAGACGGTTCGTCTTTGAGGCTCTTCTCCACCTTCATCAAGTCATCCTGCACTTCGATGACTTGCTGAATATGTTGCACGACGCTCTTGATCAGATTATGGCCAGCATAGACCCGTGTAGCGAGCTTCTGCACGTCCAAAGTCTTGAGGATCTGTTCGGCGTCAGCGACCTTGGGGACGGACGCCATGTCTGTTTGTAATGGCAAGTGTGTTGCTGAATTGCTGGTGAGGTGGTGGTGTTGCGGCCAGGGTGATCTTTGGAAACATATACTCGCGCCTCCACGTGCTAATCATTTTGAGATTCACCTTCATCCACTGTAGGAGTCAACTCTCTTTCACTCCAGACTCCGGGCTTGGCAGATCCGTGGACACATTCCGCCAGTTACAGTGGGAAGCAGGTCGACAGTGAAACGCTCGCCATATAATCTTGCGGATATAGTCTGCTAGACTGAACTGCGCTGGCAAGGTGTTGTATTTAAAACTCGGTTACAAGGCCTCCCGATCACCACATAGACGTCACCAAGATAGGTCCAAGATCCTCTGACCGCCGCCCTGTTTCAAGCAGCTCCATTCTGCTGCGTTTGAGGCTTTCCTTCTGCTTTCGCTGGAAGCAGTCGCACCACACCAACCATACTAGCAGCTATGCCGATACCAAGAATCCAGAAAAACTGACCGTTAGCTATTTGGTAGTTTACACCGATCGCATACAGACTGGTAGCTAATGCCGGGATAAAAGCTCGAAGAGCGCAGGACAGGGTTAATGTCACGGCGTTCAGAGTCCCTAGGGTCTCGTGGGTAGGCGCAATGTCGTTGATGGCAAGCTGGCTTGCAGCTAATGTTGCTTAGTAGGAGTTAAGAATTATAAGATAGCAAACTTACTAAACGACATGGCGACTCCGCTTCCCACAACGAGACTGATGGGTCCTACACACCAGAATGCCACTTTCCACCCATGACGCAAGAAAGTATTGCATAGAGGGTGAACCGCCATGAAGATGGGCCATGCTGCTGCACATATACGGAGGACTCCTCCCGTACCAATTCCTCTCTGAAGCAGTGGAAATGGAACAAGGAGCCAGAAAGCCTGTGAGACCCCATTTACAGAAAGGGTAGCAGCGATGTGCACTGGATTGAAGCCAATACCCCCGAGGTTGATTGGAGTATGGAGGAAGACAGGTAACACGGCCGTGAAGGCGAAAGCAGCGAGTAGAATGTAATTGTAAATGAAGATGACACGCCCAACGCCGGGGGACTTGACAAGATTCCATGCCGACATGCGCGCCTGGCCGGCTTGGTGTGGTTTTAAATGGAGGGTCTGGATAGTGTCAATATCACATACGGGACAGTTTCGAAGGAGATACAGACCTCTTTGACGAAGAAAGTTGTTAATATCGCAGCGATCAGTCCAACAGAAGCGGTGATGAAGCCCGGAAAAGCATATGGGTAGTCGTGGAAGAACTGAATCCGTCCAAAAGTCGAAGGGAACTTCAGTGCTGGCCTCTCGAGCGTGCCACCTTAAGATTCGGATTAGCACCACAGAGGAAACCCAGCTTATTACTTACCTAGTAATGGACCGATGAAAATTCCCATATTGCCAGCAAATGCAAAGTAACTAAAGGCCCTGGCTTGTGTCTTCTTGGTGCTATTCTCAGAAACCATAGCCCGAATCGTGCTGTATCTGGGTCAGCACCTGGTACGCTCACAGGGCGCGAATTGCGATACTCACACTAGAGTTCCAGCAAAGGATCCCGCTAAGCACCGAAAGAAGACCATCTGAGCGATCGACGTGCTCATGCCAAAAAGCGCGGCGCATACTGTGATGCCCCACAAAGATACTACAAGACATGGTCTTCGACCAAAGCGATCGGATGCCTCCAAAAGATCAGCTTTGTCAAATTTGCGTCAAGCAGCGGAACGTACCCTGCCCCAGGGAATCATGAGACACATCTGCACCAAGGAGAATAGACTCTCGATCATGCCAGAATAGAACCCGACGTCTCTCACATCGATTCCCCCGACTTCCTCGATCATGGAATTAATGTACGGAAAAATGCCAAAGAAAACAATGGGTTCCACCATTCTGGTGAAAGCCAGCAGGAAGATCTGAGCGAGCGGCAGAGGGACATCTTCGTCTTCGTCTCCAGAATTTTCGTTAGTAGCCACGGCAGAATTGGCTACGAGAGGTTCAGCGCTGGTTGGGATTGGGGCTACTGGGGTGAGTAATGGCGTCCTCTCGTCGCTCGCCTTGATAGTGACATCGTCTTCGCTGCTCGAGCGCAAAGACTTGGGCGACATGGTTGGAGTAGCTTGGTGGTAAGGTCGGCTCTTGACTTCCAAAGATCAATCGGCCAGCAAAGACGAGGGCGACGGTGAGTCAAGGGCAATTGTGAGTCAACAACGATCCGATGAACGAGAGACGTTGCAAAAAGATAAGCGAAGGAACCCGCTTAGCTGCTGGGCCTGTGCCACAATCACGATCTCTGAAGCAGACGAGAAAGACTGTAGTTCCATATGTGCTGTGCGATGAGAGATTTATGGAGTGTGACCTCTGCGAGGTCGGATTGTCCATCGGTCAGCAGCAAAGACGCTAGGCCGTCTTTGGCGAGCGCCCCTAATCGCATCACCGTTCATGCATATTGCGCGGAAAGACTAACACCGCAGAATTTGGTGGCATCGGGTCACCCGACCTGTTAATGGACCTTGGCAGACCTTATTCCTAACTTTCTAAGGTAATTTTCTTAGTAAACTTAGTTAGGTAAGATTTTTTAGTATTTTAGCCTTTAAAATACCTTTAAAATACTTTTTTCTAATACTTAAATATACTTTTAGATATTCTAAAGTTCTAATCCTAATTTCTAATTCTATTTCCTAACCTTAGGCCCTAATTTTAGGCCCTAGCCTTAGCTTAACCCTCAAAATTCTTTTTAGAATATTAAATAAATTAATAATATATTTATACTAGTTTAGGAATAAGGTCTACTAAGGTACTTAATAGGTTAGGTAACCCGATCCCTATAGAATTTGGCATAAAGGAGTTTTGCTAGGCCTAATCTAGATAGGAGGCCTTAAGGCGCAGGCTAGTTATATAGCTACATTTTTAAGAAGGTAGGGCTATAAAAGGCTTATAATCTAGGGAGAGACCTACCCTATTTGTATTAAGCCTAGCAAAATTCCTTTGTGCCAAATTCTGCGGTAGGAGAATGGATCGAAGGTAAACTATCATTGCTTGGCTAGCCTTGCGCCTAGCATACGGTCTTTCTCTTAGAAGATAGATTTAGAGGTCAGGTCCCAGGTGTGGTGTCCGAAGGAAACCGGGTTATGTCTCAGGACTATGTGCAGGCAAAGACTTCCAGTCCGAAGCATGCAAGATCCGTCAAAGCCTTTCCGAGCGAAAGCGGGCCCCTGGGCGTTGTCATCTGATTATGTTCGTACTATTCCAAGCTTAGTCGCCAATGCCCAACCGAATCTTATGCCGCTTACGACGGGTGAAATTGTTACTCGTGCGAGGTGCTCATCAAATCGTAGCGCCGTAGGCCCCTTGTGAACGCCGCATGTTCTCTATGCGTTTACATCCCCATGACCAGAACGCCGTTATATGCATTTTTGAAATTAGTCCCATCTCAAGTCGCTCGTTGCGCGTTGGCCCTCAATGGCTCGATTAGGCTATCCACAGAGTCCATATCGCCAGCATCCAACTTGTCCTTCGGTTTGAACTCCCCCGGAAGATTGGCGATGGTGGCATCAAGATTGGGCTGGTAGTTACGCGAACCACAAGAGAGGGCACGAATGGCTTTCTTCCGCACACCTCGGTTCTCATCTTGCGTCGCAAGCTTCACGAGCTTCGGTATTGCACCAAGAACGAGCATCTATGCATGTTAGCAATGGTTAACAGATGCTTCAGCGCTTTATGAGAGACTTACCCTTTCTTGCGCACGCGGATTGTTCTCAACAGCAGTGCCAACACAGTCGGCTGCGCCCAATCTCATTTCATGTCGCTCGTGGTCGAGAAGCTCCATCAGCACGGTCCACTTCTTCATAGCCTCCAGGTTGTTCGCAGTGTCGATCTTCGAAACGAGCAATTCCAGATTCTCGAAAGCATCCACTATGTCGTCCGTGGAGCTCTTGGGATCCTGAATGATTGCGAAGTTCTCCTCTACTTGTTGCGTCTCCGACTTCACGGGCATGCCAAATAGCGCGCCTAGTCCTGCAGCGTTTGGCAGCGCTGGGGGAAGGTCGCCAGTCTGATTTGCGGCTCCAGAGTTCTGGATGCTCCACTTGAAGACGTCATTGAGGGTGGGATCGTTCATTTCGGAAGTAAGTGATGTTTCAAAGAGGGATTGGGCAGAGGTGGAATGTTAGTAGCGGCAGTATGAGGCAGGTGTGTGACAGTTTATTTAGGCATCTGGAAATTTTTGGGGCGGTTGGGATGACGCGGGTCGAGTTTGACCGAGCACGCGCGAAGGCACCACGGCGTTCGACATGGTTCCACGGCAACGGTCAGCTCAATGCCAGTGACTATGGGCAGGCCGCGGTGGCATTGCTTGTATCGAGCATAAGAATCACCGCGAGACAGGTCCTAAAAGATGCACTGTATGAAACAGGAGACAACAAGTTGCGGAAGTCCGCGATGGCAGCAGCGGACTACCTACCTACCCCTCTATTCACGTGACGCGGGGAGGAATGCTTCAGCGCGGCTCGTATTCGCCTAGGCTGTGGGCGGGCAGGACGTTGAGCTGGCGGTGAGCGAGCGGATGGCTGGGGAACTCGCAACACCATGGCACGGTAACCATGGTGCTGGCCGATGTCAGATAGCCGCCACCACGAGTAGCTCGCCCTATGCTTCCGCTACGGGGACCGAAGACGTCAACGGGTCGCACGCGTAAGGGGCGAAGTCAGTTGATGGCCGCGGACGGCGCCAAGCCTACAAGAGCGCTGCCTGGCGGACTGACGCTTTACGGCGGGTTGTCGGACGGAGGTCTCTGCTGCTGTCTGTGGCGGGCGAGCTTGCGCGTTCGCAAATCTGAAATAGAAGCGCAAATTGCTGCAGCCTGCACAGCAGAGCATAATAAGACGGCCAGCGGCTCTGACCGTTGCGCGTGCAAGAACGTAGAAGACGTCTGCGCCTGCGTTGTCGCCCTCACCAACCTCTCGCGCCTGCACTAAACCGGGCAAGACTCGCGCCCGCTTATTTAGCAAAGCACCGCACCCACCGACAACTCTGCCCACAGCCCTGACCCGTACCTCAACACACCACCTGTAAGCATTTCCCTACCCGCCTGCTCTCTCGACACGTTCTCGCTGTAGAGCCGTCACCCCCGCCGCCATCTAGCTAATCGCCAATTGCTGCAGCGACTCCGGATCGCCCGCCCGCCGCCCCTCCACCGCCAGCAACTCCTAATCTCTCGCACCCTAATCAGTCAACATGGAAGGTGAGCAGCTGAAGCCCGCCGCCCGGCATCCGCTCTCTGCGGCCCATGGGCGCTGTACTCCCCAATGTCCTTGAGCTCTGCTAACCAGTCTCTTTTCCACTGCAGAGGAAGTCGCCGCCCTCGTCATCGACAATGGGTAAGCTGGCGTCCCAATTTCGACTCCGCCCGCATCGCTGTGGGGTCGTCATCATGGCCCGCCGCCGCACGCAGCACCGCGCCGGACAACATCCCCACGGCAGCGGGCGCGGAGCAGTTGATGATATGGACTCGAGCTGACTGTCGCCAGTTCGGGTATGTGCAAGGCCGGTTTCGCCGGTGACGATGCGCCCAGGGCTGTTTTCCGTGAGTCTCCCCTCTGCTGCTGCGTTGGACGAATCGCCTGCCACACCCGCAGTGGCAGCGCCCTCCAGCCAATCCAGGGCCGAAAACTGACAACCCGGCAGCCTCCATCGTCGGTCGACCCCGTCACCATGGGTATGCGCCCCTCCCGCGAGAGAGCTTGCGTCTCGTCCGCCGACTAACGCACCCGCAGTATCATGATTGGTATGGGACAGAAGGACTCCTATGTCGGCGACGAGGCACAGTCAAAGCGTGGTATCCTCACGCTGCGATATCCCATTGAGCACGGTGTCGTCACAAACTGGGACGACATGGAGAAGATCTGGCACCACACCTTCTACAACGAGCTGCGTGTGGCCCCCGAGGAGCACCCCGTCCTGCTCACCGAGGCTCCCATCAACCCCAAGTCCAATCGTGAGAAGATGACGCAGATTGTCTTCGAGACGTTCAACGCCCCCGCCTTCTACGTCTCCATCCAGGCCGTGCTGTCGCTGTACGCCTCCGGTCGTACCACTGGTATCGTGCTCGACTCCGGTGACGGTGTCACCCACGTTGTCCCCATCTACGAGGGTTTCGCGCTTCCCCACGCCATCTCCCGTGTGGACATGGCTGGCCGTGACTTGACCGACTACCTGATGAAGATCCTTGCCGAGCGCGGTTACACCTTCTCCACCACCGCTGAGCGTGAAATCGTCCGTGACATCAAGGAGAAGCTGTGCTACGTCGCGCTCGACTTTGAGCAGGAGATCCAGACCGCCAGCCAGAGCTCCAGCTTGGAGAAGTCCTACGAGCTTCCTGATGGCCAGGTCATCACCATCGGCAACGAGCGATTCCGCGCCCCCGAAGCTCTTTTCCAGCCCTCTGTCCTGGGTCTTGAGAGCGGTGGCATCCACGTCACCACTTTCAACTCCATCATGAAGTGCGACGTCGACGTCAGGAAAGATCTTTACGGCAACATTGTCATGGTACGTTCAGTCGCTTGTCACTTTCCTGTATGATCTACTCTAACACAATACTAGTCTGGTGGTACTACCATGTACCCTGGTATCTCGGACCGTATGCAGAAGGAAATCACCGCCCTCGCGCCATCCTCGATGAAGGTCAAGATCATTGCTCCTCCCGAGCGCAAGTACTCGGTCTGGATCGGTGGTTCTATTCTGGCTTCGCTCTCGACCTTCCAGCAGATGTGGATCTCGAAGCAGGAGTATGACGAGAGCGGTCCTTCCATTGTCCACCGCAAGTGCTTCTAAGGTACGGCTGCTCCACATGTGCCAGCAAGATGTTGCGACTTACGATTGCTGTCCAGCGTATTCCTGTGTGCGGTCCTAGAGGGTATTGTGGCAAGCCTTATAGCGGAGGCATGATTTCGTTGGCGCTCTGTTATGCCCGGGTCTTCCAATGATGATTGTTCACAAAAGGAAAAGTGCACCAGGGGTTGGGTGGCTCGCTTTTGGCAGAGCTCGGCTCGTTTCGTGGAGGCGTGAGTAGGATCTTAAGATTGTAGCTTAGAACCTGGACACTTTCACATGGTCTACATTTGCTTGATTTTAGGATTTGTTTCCATTTTGCATTTTTTGTGATGAAGGAGTATTGATACATGCTGACGCTGTAACTCCGCCCAATGCTTTCGTAAAAATCTCTATATATCCTAGTGTGCATCCTGCCTCGCGTCACAAAACTCCAAGCACCAGCCCCACAAGCTCACTAAACTCCTTCCGCCCGCTCATGCTCGCGTCCAGGCCCAGACCGACAACCACCATCCTCTTCTCCCCCGGATCCCGCGTCAGCACGGCACTCGCTATCTGCGTGGCGATGGTCTGGCCCAGCACGCCGAGCTCGGGAACCATGCCGCCTAGTATCGTGGTCGCGGTTAGGTGGTGCAGGGGCAGGAGGTCGGAGGGCGGTGTGTCGTCGTCGGAGTCTTGATCGTTGTAGGGGGTGCTGGTTAGGGAGGCGTCGGTTGCGGAGATGTCGAGGGGGACGTGGATCTGGGGTGGGTTGTGTGTTAGTTGATGGGAGAGAGGAGGACAGGATGACCTGATGGGGTAGAGGAAGGTGGAGGGTGGGAGGGGAAGAAGTACCCAATGTGCCAGCCGCCCATGTTGAGAGATTGTAATCAGGATCTTGTCCGCGAAGGAGATGCTCGTTGCGACTGTCTCGACGCCTTTTATGCTCGTGGATGTTGTGTGCGATTTAGCGGGGTAGGGCGTTGGGGTTACGGAGTAATCCTGTGGCGAGGGCGCCATGTCATCGGTGGAGGTGCATGGGAGAGGAGAGGGAGGGTGAAGGGAAGGCAGGGAAGCAAGAGCTTGGTTCTGAGATTTGGATACAGCGATCTCGAAGTTTGGAGATCATCAAGTCGTGATGGTATTCTGCCCAAGGCGGTGAGGATATAGTGTAGTGCAGTGGGTGAGGTCGGGGAAATGCACACCGAAACCTCCGATCCCCGCCAAAATTTCGTTCGCAACTTTTCGAGGGTTTGACGCTCAGAATTCGTGCTCGAGTCGAATCGCCGCTATACCTGCCCTCCCTCCCATTCTGGGTACTCGAGATGCCGAAGTTTGTGCCTCGGCAGCGGAAACACAAGGTCCTCGCGCGCGCGAAAGGACATGGCAAGAATGGAGTTGGAAATAGTGTGGACGACGCGAATGCAAATGCGGCGGAGATTCTGCCGGTGGAGAAGCGGGAGCGGGAAGATAAGAAGAGGATATTGAAGGAGCAGATCATAGCGGAGAATAAGAATGAGGGAAAGATGAGTGGGAAGAAGAAGAAAAGGCTTGACAAGTACATTGTACGTCTGCGCCCACATATACTCTCCAATTCATACAACATCAAGTGTACGTCGTCGATGTCGATATCACGAGCTAATGTCATTGGCTGTTATAGGACACGAAGCTGAAGAAAGAAGAAAACCTCGCCCTCCTCAAGAAACTCGCCGCGCAAAAGGTCGATACGAGTCTGTTCCAGAGCTCGAAGAAATTAGGGAGAGGGGACGAGACGAAGAGGGAGAAGTTGCGGAGGGCGAATGCGGAGAGGATGGCTGGTGTTGATGTGGAAAGGAACGAGGGGCTGGTTTTTGAAGAGAGGAGGACAAGGGACGCAGAGGAGAATGAGGGTGAAGAAGTAAGTGAGGATGAGGTTGACGGGCAAGACAGGCATGAGGAGGATTCCATACCATTATTGGATCCTGCGGAGGAAGAGAGGACAAGTGCTACTACAGAACCTCCTGAAACATCGAGAAAGCGGAGCCGATCGCCATCCGAACCGGTTGTGGAACGTATGCAGTCTTCCGAAGTGACTCAGCAGGCAGAAAACAATCTCCAAACAGCTGGCTTGTTTGGAAGCGGCCTGAAGAGACCGTTGGAGCTGGATGAATCTGGGAAGCCGGTCATACAAACGAGGAAGCGGCAAAGGAAGAACAAGCCGCCTATCGTAGATCAAGAAATCGAATGGGAGGGCTTTAGCTCAGGCGAAAACAGTGAGGATGGTGCTGATGAGAGCGCATCCGTGGGCGCGGACAGTGGCAGTGGGGAAGAAGATTCGAGCGTAACTGGTGATGCGGACGAGGTATCCGCCTCCGAAGATTCAGACGAAACTTCAGGAAACGAGAGCGAAAGCGACACAAGCTTAGATCAGGACTCCAAAACAGTACGG
Organism: Lophiostoma macrostomum CBS 122681; assembly: GCA_010405375.1. Taxonomy (NCBI): domain Eukaryota; kingdom Fungi; phylum Ascomycota; class Dothideomycetes; order Pleosporales; family Lophiostomataceae; genus Lophiostoma; species Lophiostoma macrostomum. The sequence continues at coordinate 31,979 of MU004547.1, forward strand.
AAAGAGCGCGCATCAGCGTTCAAGGCCTGGGCAACACAGCAGAGAAACGACGCGATTGGCTTTACCCCCTCCACGAACATGGACTACGCAATGCCTCCGAGACCAGAGAACTTCCAGCCTCGAGCCCCAGAATTGGAACCTTTGCCACCAGAGCTAGAGACCAAGACGGCTACGGACTCGACAAGAAAAGCCTTCAGCGTTGCTGTGGAGCGTACACCCGAAATCCAAGAATCGAGACTACAGCTTCCGATTGTCGCTGAGGAACAGAAAATTATGGAGGCTATACACAACCACGACGTGGTCGTTGTCTGGGGTGCCACTGGTAGTGGTAAAACGACACAGGTCCCTCAATTTCTCTACGAATCGGGGTACGGCGCACCGGACGGTCCAACTCCAGGACTCATTGGGGTCACCCAACCGCGGCGAGTAGCTGCTGTCAGCATGTCGAAGCGCGTCAGTGATGAGCTGGGAGACGCTGGAACGAAGGTAGCGTATCAGATCCGCTTCGACGCAACGACCAGCGCAAAGACAGCCATCAAGTTCATGACCGATGGCGTGTTGCTTCGTGAGATATCGCAGGACTTCTTGTTAACAAAATACTCGTCGGTTGTACTCGACGAAGCTCATGAGCGGGGCGTGAACACTGATATCCTCGTTGGCATGCTGAGCAGGATTGTAGACCTCCGCGCAGAGATGGCCCGAGCAGACCCCAAGAACAAGGCCTTGAAACTAGTCATCATGTCTGCCACTCTGCGGATATCCGACTTCACCGAGAACAAGCGTCTGTTTCGAAACAACCCTCCTCCGCTTATAAAAGCTGAAGGTCGTCAGTATGCCGTGACAGACCATTTTGCACGGCGCACACAAAGGGACTATGTCGAGGAAGCGTACCGAAAGGTATGCCGTGGTCATCGGAAGCTGCCTCGAGGCGGAATGCTTGTCTTTCTTACTGGGCAGAACGAGATCATGCAACTTGCAAAAAGGCTCAAACAGGCTTTTGCCTCCACACAAGGACAAGAGGTCAAGACAGGAAAAGTCCAGATATCACCATCAGAAGCGCCCTTGGAAACAGAAGATGTCGAACTGGGGGTCAAACCAGACGACCACGCCGACGATGATGGATCGGATTCGGAAGGCTCGGTCATCATGGGTTTGGACGATGAGGATGATAAGGAGTTTGAGATTGGAGAGGAGTCGGCTGAGGACACTGTCATGAAGGTCCACGTTCTTCCACTCTACTCTCAACTACCCACGAATCAGCAACTGCGCATATTCGAACCGCCCCCGGAAGGCTCGCGTCTCATCGTTCTCGCCACGAACGTTGCCGAGACGAGTCTTACCATACCAGGAATTCGTTATGTTTTTGACTGTGGGCGTTCGAAAGAGAAAAAGTATGACCTCGTCACAGGAGTTCAAAGCTTCGAAGTAGGTTGGATCAGCAAAGCTAGTGCAAGCCAGCGGGCTGGCCGTGCTGGACGAACAGGGCCCGGCCACTGCTATCGCCTTTACTCATCCGCCGTCTACGAGCGCGACTTTGAAGATTACGCTGCACCCGAGATCCTGCGAACGCCACTTGAAAGTGTAGTTCTCCAGCTGAAAAGCATGGGTGCGCCAGTCGCCTCATTCCCATTTCCTACACCTCCAGACCGCGCTAGTCTGCAAAAGGCTGAAAACCTTCTATTCTACCTTGGAGCCCTCTCGGTAGACGGAAAGGTTACAAAATTAGGCCACGAGCTGTCACTTTACCCGTTAAACCCTCGCTTCGCCCGAATGCTCGTAACCGGCATCGCGCAGAACCTAGCACCCGAGACTATTGCTCTAGTCGCCGCGCTATCTGTACCTGAACTATTCATCCCAGAAAACAAACTCGGCCTGCGAGATCCGCCGCCTTCGTCTGATTCCGACGCCATTCGTACTGAAGCCGATAACCTGGAAGCTGAAGAACGGTCGCGGCTACGAAAAGCATACAATAGTGCATCAGCCAAGCTCTCCGCAAACGCGAAGCATGCCGATGCTATCAAGCTCCAAACCGCGCTTTGTGCGTACTCATACAGCGCCGACCCGACCGAGTTTTGCGACGACATGTTCCTGAACAGCAAAGCCATGCACGAAGCCAGCCAACTCCGATCCCAATTAACTTCCATCGTGCGCGCGCATCGCCCGACCACGTTCCCCGGCCCGTACGACCCCAAGCTCCCACCGCCAACTGACAAATCCATAAATCTCCTCTCTCAGATCTGCGCGGCAGGCTTCATCGACCAGATAGCCATGCGCGCCAACCTTGCACCCGTACCGCCTGAGTTACCACGCAAACCAAAGAGTGCGATAGACGTGCCCTACGTCACACTCTTCCCCTCGCACATCCACGCTGGTGGCAGGAGATCCGGAGACGCAGCGGAAGAGTACGTGTACATCCACCCCTCATCGCTCCTCTCCCGCGTCCCGGTGAAACAGCTCCCAGGGTTTGTAGTCTACAGCCATCTACAGCGTGCTGCGTCTTCTGCCGTTTTGTCGACCAAGACGCCGAAGACGCGCTTGCATCCACTGACCCCGGTGTCGAGGGCGCAGGTCCTGAATCTGGCGATAGGTAGTCCGTTGGTGCAGGTCAGTAAGCCGAAGGGTAAGGTCGTGGATTTGGGCAAGGAGAAGGGCGGTGAGAGGCGAGAGTGTGAGGTTGAGGTTTCTCTGGTGGGCGAGAAGGGGAGTCAGGGGTGGGGCTTGGGTGTAAGGAGGGTCGTGCAGAAGAAGGTGGGTGGGAGATGGATTGTAGAGAGGATCATTGACTGATTGTTTGTTTGGGAAGGGTGACGAGAAGTCGATTCCGTGAGCACAATGTGCAAGATTCTTGATACCCACTGAATCGACTTCGGGATGGTTCACTGGGCGAAGTGCAGATGCACGTCTTGAAAGTGGATTGCTAGCAGTGTTGCTCCTTCCGCAAATTGCTACCATCTGCATGTCATCGTGAAATGTTGCAGGTGCGTGCCGTCCACCTCGCTTCTGACACTTTACACCTATCCTTGCATCTCATACCTCGACTATTCCTTTTCCTTCTTTCTTTAACTTGTGAACAACGGTTTCTATTGCGCATTACGTCAAGTGCGCCTGCTACAGCATGTTGTCAGCTCCGGTGAGAATCTGAGTTGTCCCCGAGCCTGCCATGTAACAGGTACGCAGTAAGTTCAATTACCTTCCTTTAGTAGAGCTGTCTTTCCTGTGTAATCTTCTACGAATTGAAGAAATGTTCACTAAAATCTCTTGTATCAATAACCTAACATAACATAACGACTTGGTAGGCTGCTTGGGGGCAACTCGCATTCTTACCGGAACTGACAACATGCTGTGTAGGAATCTCCTCATCTTAAGTCCAAAAGAATCGTATGAGCTTCGTATGAGCGACCAGGGTGACGAGGCTGATCGCCGCTACGCATGCATGGAGTCTCTGTTCATGCAGGCAACGTCACATGATCAAGATAAGCGCCCGCACAGTTGCCCTTTATCCAGGCAGCCGTCACCACCTCGCTCGATGTCGTCCACAGGTGGCATTACCGAAGCGCAACACCCTAGCAGAGCGACAAGCTCGAACGTACACCGGGAACCGGAACGCTGCAACTGAGATGACGAAAACCAGCTCCAGTACGGCTTTAGGCTACCGTTGCCTTGACATTCCTGGGCTCGCCACCCCAAATGAAGAGTTAGATGTTTCTGTTACTCGTGATGAGATCAGAGCTTCGGCGGCCTCGGGGTGTAGCTTCTGCACAATTATCGAAGCAATATTTTTGAAATATAATGCCGTTGATTTTCAGAATAAGTGGGTGAGCATCTCGGCTAGACGCACACCCAAGAGCACTAGACTGTACTTTCAATTCGAAACTTTGGGCATCATGGAGGTTTTGGTGCAAGGCGGTTCGTACGATACCTGTTTACGTATGATGGGTAGGTAACTCATACGTCATCCAGATTCTGGCTGTGGCATCATACCCAGAGGAGATACCGCCTCTGGTTACACTGGTTCACAAGCTGCGTATAGCAAAGCCGAACAATGGTTCCAGTGTTGCTTGAACTCTCACCTCGTCGAATGTCAGAACATGGCCAATAAGAAATCATTTGTACCAACGCGCCTACTTCATATTGGCACTAGCAACAATGACAAAGTGGTTCTCACAGAAAAAAGGCTTCGAAATGATAGAAAGTGGGCTTGCTTGAGCCATTGCTGGGGAGGCTCTCAGCTAATCACAACAACCCGAGCGACTATTGCTGAGTATAAGCAAGGAATACCATGGGGTCGCTTACCAAGAACCTTCAAGGACGCTATCGAATTTACCCGACGCCTGGAACTTGAGTACCTATGGATTGATTCCCTTTGTATCATCCAAGACGACGACGATGATTGGCGGGCCGAAGCCTCGCAAATGGCAGATATATATCGCAACTCGACCATTACCCTGTCTGCCGCAGCGTCGGAGGGACCCGACGGCGGATTCTATCGAGAAGCAGCCACCAAGGAAGACAAGGAGATAATTCCAGGTGTGTCAGGTTACCCTGACGTGATACACCGGACGTCTTACATCCCCCATTCAAGGAGGGATCATATATTGCTCACACGCGCGTGGGTCATGCAGGAACGCTTGCTATCCCCTCGTGTGCTACACTTTGGTGTGAACGAACTGATCTGGGAGTGTATGCAAGAATCACACTGTGAGTGTGGCGGCATTCGAGAAGAAATGAAATCTCCCGATTGTCAATGGCATGAACCCAAAAGCTACGGCCATCCAGAGATTCTAGGATCGTTACCATATCCTCGAATAACCATGGCGTGGAGGGATATTGTCAGGGAGTATTCGAGGCTAGGTCTCACTAAGACCAGTGACGTCTTCCCCGCTATATCTGGAACGGCAAAGGTATTTCGCCAAGCCCTTGGAAGAATCGGAGCGCCACTCGGATATATCGCGGGTCTCTGGGAGGGGTCATTTCTCATGGACTGTCTCTGGTATACATTCCCTATACCGGGCAGGGCAAGGCCAGAAGACTTCCAAGCACCAGTATGTAGGCTCTTCTCTCGTGACCTTGTCATCAATCTTCGAAAATCTTTGGGTGTCTGCAGATATGGATACTCGAGAGCCGTTCGCTAATCTTTATGGAGCTCTGCGGCTGACCTTACATCACCAGACATTCTCGTGGGCATCGGTCTCTTGCTGCCGAGATCAGGCTATCACTTACAACGTGGTGGACATCGTCCCAACATATTATTCCAAACTCCTCAGATACCATTGCGCTCTTGCCGGTAAGGACGAAATGGGCCCAGTCACGTCAGGATACGCTGTATTGCAGGGTTCTTTGGTAACCACAGATCTCCACTACCAGAAAGTCGAGGAATACGAGCCCGGGTGGTTTTCCGCCTCCCTGGATTTTGCAGATTCGGAATTCCTTCCTGACTATGATCTCAGTGTTGCAGGAGTTCACCAAGTCATGTCTGGGAGCGAGGTTTCTGTTTTGCGTTTGGTAGCCTATGAGTGCCCAGACTTCTGGGACACTGAACGGATTGTAAGCTGGTCATATGGTCTTACCCTGCGAAGGCTCGCTGATAGCGAGTCTATAGGGAAAGAAGGTGTATATGAGAGAATTGGATTACTGCAGAGGAAATACGACACGAAGCTGGAGATGGAGACTTGGTGGAAGCAGCAGAATCCCAAGGACGACGTGGTTGTTCGCATTGTATAGAACAGTGGATCGATAGTATTTTGCTAGGTCTGAAACAGTCACCGCTGTTCAAGACATTGTCTACTCTTATGTCTTGACTCTCCACCCTCACTAGTCTGTCGCTATCCCCGCGCTTGTTTCAATTCACACTGTTTTACGCATTAGAGTCGTCAGCTCAATCTGAAAACATATCGCAACACAATCGTCAATCGGTCCTCTCGTCAAAATGATACTGTGAACGGCCCGGCGGTTATGCTACCGCTTTGGGAACGCTGTGCTGGTGCCATGAAATATCTCCTATTCCGGCAGACCATCAACCTCATTATCTGTTGCATGGAAAATTCGGACTGGCTGCACAGTAGCTTGGCAAAATGCACATTTGGAGATTTATATCACATTCTCATCATATTTAGAAGAACCAAAGATTGGAGAAGGTGCTAGACCTGTTTTCGGAAAGATGGTGCGACGTGCGTTTAATCTATACTGCTACACTGCGCCAGCATTGATTAATACGAGCTGCAAGCCGAGACATTCCTGACTGACAATACTTCGATATCAGACCTACACAGCCCATAAAGGAAACATATCCTCCTGCAGAATAGCTACACTTTCATAAGTCGTCAAAAGATGGGAGGTAGAAGATACACGATGAAAGGATACTCTTTCGTCTGGATACCCCAAAGCTTCTACCACCACCTATTATCATGTTCATATTGACGATAGGGGGCCTTTTGTTGGCCTGCATGTTTGGCAGCGCCTTGGCCTCGTCGGAATGCAAACGATGTCCTTACACACTATGTCCGAACGTCGACCCTGGCAACAGCACTGTGCTTTCTTGCTGGACTAATGGATCTCCAATTGGGGACAACGACACGTGAGACAACCGTGGTTATTGCTAGTCTACCTTTCTAACGCATAATTGCGAAGTATCTGGCTCAAGACAACGCGTGGTTGCTACTACACCGAGTACGACTTGCCAGAGCACGAAGGCGATTACACAGAAGAGCTCCCGTACTGCGGATCTGTAGCGCCGAATTGGACGACGACTGGTATCCGCACGAAGTACCTCTCGGATTGCTACTCTGGGCCAACTCCCTCCCAATACATTGTCTGGACGTACTTGTGGGATATCGATATCACCCTGACGTGTAGAGCGACGGATTGATATGAGATTCTGGGCACGAAGTTTGTCATCACTCTATGTCTATTAGCAGGGACGCTTCCTAGGCTGACCGTGTGCATAGGACGTGGTACAAGACGACGAAGAATTGCTACATCCACGAACTAACACTCCATCGCGTTGAAGGTACACGGTTGACCCTATCATATATCCTGTTTGAAGCAACTCAGCTAATAGTCTCTAGACGCAGATGAGTTGGATGACTGCGGTCCTGCGAGAAGTGATCAGGACCCACATGATCATGATCCACCCACCACAACCACAACCCCCACAACGACAGCGACAGCAACAGCAACAACAACAGCAAAAGCAAAAGCAGTGACAGCGCCCATGCCCCTGTGGACTAAATCACAATCTGAGGAGCGAGATCTGGAAGCTCGCGGTGATCTCCAACGCCGCTTCCTCTACAACACAACAGCCGCCGAAGACTACATCAACTGCACCACCAACGCCTCGTTAGCGCACCCCGGTCAAATCGAGCGCACGTATGAGTACGGCGAGGAGATTATACTGCAGTGTGGCACGTATGGGGATGCTTATCCTGACAAGTGAGTTTCTGAACTTTGTCTTGCCTTATCAATTCCATTTGTTGCTATCCTAATCCAAGTGAGACAGACATTGAAGGAAACATTGGTTCGACCGAGTGCTGACTGGAGACAGGATTTTTCTGCTCACGACCCAGTTCTGCTATATCAAGGATAATGAGACAGATCCGACGTTGTTTGATTCGTCAGACAGGTGGTTGTATTACCCACATTGCGAGTGGGCCAAGGGAGCGGATGAGTAGGTTGGGTTCTAGGTTCTGGTTCGGTGAAACTTGTCAGTACATACTAGGTGTCTGAATCTGAGGTACGAAAAGCTTATAGTCGATTGGTAAGATAGTTGTTGTTGCAATTCCTCCCATCTGAACCCGCCAATCGCACCTTCTCTCACTCACCTCCAATTCCGACCATTCTTCTGTTTCCCAGTTTCAAACCCCGCTTCCAACATCTTCCCATCATCATGCTTCCCATTGTCTCGCCCTTGCAATTCATAAATCTGTCCCTGCGGTCGTGCATCGAATCCCGTGGTCGGTAGCTCAGCAACCACCGGCATCACATCGCTATACGCCCACCCACCTCTCAATCTCTGCTGCTGCATCTGTCCCGCCCTCAACAGCTCCCGAATCCGCTCCTCCAACGGCCCAACATCGACAATGCGGCTTCGCATGAAAACATATTCATTCCGCAACGAGTTCTGCGGATTGAAGTCCGACATGTAGCTTTCCTCAGGCGTCGCATCCTTCTGCCGCACCGCGACCAGCACCATACAGTAATCGTCAAAATATGCGCTGTCTTTAGACGCGCAGTTGGCCGCTTCGCGCATGTAGGTAAGCGCGGCGTCGAGGTCGTGGCGCTGGAAGTGGAAATGGCCGCGCCGGTTGTAGTATGCGGCGTTGATCTGCTGTTGCTGGTGCTCGTCGCAGTAGCATGAGGGGATGAAGTTCCAGCGCACGTTTTGCGGTTTGGGGAAGGTGGAGAGAATTAGTCGGCGGAGCTCGTCTTCGAAACCTTGGTGCAGGCTTATGTGGGTGTATCCGTCGGTGAATACGAGGACGTAGTCGTGTGCGTTTTGGTGGTTGAGGTATAGATGCTTTCAAGGTAGATGGTCAGTATATTGACGTTTCGGAGGGGTATATCGACTGAGTGTACCTTGATAATGGCCTTTCGCGCTTGGCCTGCTGTCAGTGCTTGCTCGAGCGACGTGGAAAGTATGCCTCCCCAATTGTATTTCTTCCCCTTCTTGGTTTGAAGGACCCATCCCCCAATCGAGTTCAAGGCTACGTCATAGATAGATCCATACTTCTTATGGCCCAGTTCTGTCTGAATCTCGCCCTCGAGATCGGCTGGGAGGTTATGCCATCGATAACGCTTGAGTCGGAACGCATCAGCGAAGAAGGCCCCGGGTCCGGGTCCCAGGCTAAGAAGCAGGTCTTCAGCCTTGTATGGTGGTTTATGTGCCTTGTTCTGATCGCCGAGCACCCGAAGACCTTCCACTTCATTAATGAACTGCGCGCTGGCGGGCGTGTGATTGTTCGCCGCCCCGCGCGTCCAGTTGCCGAGGAAGGCGAAGCAATCATGGCCCCGGATGTTGTAGACGTATTTATTTTCGGCAAACCTGCAGTAGTTCTGGACAAAGGTTGGGAATAGGCCATGACTTGAACAGTGGCTTCAGCTCCAGGACGCCGACTGGTTCTTTGCTCACTTACTGGACTATGACCGGGGCTTCATATGGGTAGCCTGACTGGTTTACCCAAGTTGCGCTCGCCAGGTAACTGTTGTGGCATCCCAAAAATGCAAATTGAAGATTTCGCGACATGACCCGAAGGGCATGGCGTGCACATAACCTGTGAGGGTCTCAGTGCTGTCGACTCGAGGAAGAAGCTTGCAGGGAAGGAAGAGTGGACGTCTGCGTGCCTCAAGCGACGGCTAGGAAATGGGGCCCCGCGTCACAATGCTTTTCCCTCGTGTATCTTAGCCATTTCCGGCGCCCGCATATATCGACTGTCTCACTACGTCGCCGTTAGCCAACGGGAAATCTAATGGGTAGCTTGCCGCCCTCAGCCTTGCGCATTTTGATGGAGGCGTCGTTCGCCAAGAGATATACACCAATCGCAATGCTGCTGGAACAGGTTCAGCTGATGGCGTGCATGAACCACCCAAGCCAACGGAGCGCAAAGAGGTTGTGTTAAAAGGATTCAGGCTGTCGCTTGCATATAATTTGTTACGAGACAGCGATCATAGCCGTTTAGGTCAATACGAGACAAATTGGCCCCGATCGATAGGTGGACAGGATAATTGATATAGGGGTGGTAGGGGAAGGATCCCTCGCCTACTTCGTAGTCCCTACAATGGCGGTTGTCGACTACATTCAAGACCGCTCGAGGACTCTGAAGCCTGCTTTTGATCCTGCGAAGAACCCTTTGCGGCTATGGGCGTCTCTCTCATTGCGACAATGGGGTTACTTTTTGGTAATGCTTTCTCAAGACGAGGATGATCGCGTGTGTGGCACTCAAAAACTGATCATCGGCAGGTTGGGTTCTTCGCATGGACCTGGGATGCGTTCGATTTCCATACCGTCACCATCACATATCCTGAGCTCTCGGCCACATTCGACAGGACTACCAAGCAAATCTCAGTTGGCATTACTTTGGTCCTCATGTTTCGTCCACTTGGCGCGGCCACGTTTGGCCTTGCTGCAGATCGTTATGGCCGGAAATGGCCCTTCGTAGCCAACTGTATACTGCTCATAATCTTCGAGCTCGGTACGGGATTCTGCCAAACGTACTCACAGTTCCTGGCTATTCGGGCTCTGTTCGGCTTCGCGATGGGCGGCATATATGGCAATGCAGCGGCAACGGCACTGGAAGACTGTCCCGAGGCAGCGCGGGGGATGATGTCGGGCATATTCCAAAGCGGCTACCCTTTTGGTTACCTTCTGGCAACAGTATTTTGGAAGGCCTTTGATGAGAACACACCGCACGGCTGGCGTGCTCTGTTCTGGTTTGGAGCGGGCCCACCAGTCCTCCTCATTATCGCTCGATTGGCCATGGCGGAAACCGACACTTTCCAAGGAAGAATCCCTCTCCGCGGTGCAAGGCCTAGTATCGGCGATTTTGCCGAGGAGATAAAGTTGGCCGTTGTTCGGCATTGGCGAATACTACTCTATCTGATAGCACTGATGACGGGTTTCAACTTCATGGTTAGTACCTGTGCATCGTCGCTAGACCGTTTGCGTGCTTTTGACTTACTTCTTTCCAGAGCCACGGAACACAGGACCTCTTTCCCCTGATGTTGCGAAACAAATATGGCTTCGACTCCACCCATATCACCCTGATACAGGTTACAGCAAATCTGGGTGGCGTGACTGGAGGAACTGTTGTCGGTTTCGGTAGTCAAATATTTGGGCGTCGCTTCTCAATCATTGCAGCCTGCATATTGGGAGCTGCGCTTTTGTATCCTTACACCTTCGTGTCGGGACCTGGCTTATATGCAGCCGTTTTCCTCGAGCAATTCTGTGTACAGGGCGCGTGGGGAGTCATACCCATCCACCTCATCGAACTCTCTCCAGCGGCGTTTAGAACATTCGTAGTCGGAACTTCATATCAACTGGGGAACCTTGTATCGGCCGCGTCCAATTCGATCGAGACGGCCATAGGGGAACGGTATCCACTTCCGGCGAGAGACGGCGAGAGGATCTATGATTACAGTCTTGTGATCTGCATCTTTGCGGCCTGCGTGTTTGTATACAATATCTTGGTGACTGGTATTGGACCCGAGAGGAGAGGAATGGCTTTGAGTAACGATGATCTCGATGAGGAACTTGGGCCAGACATGGTATCGGATACTTGGGATATGCAGCAGTCGATTCCAGCTAGGCGATACTAGTTATGGTATTAATGGAATACTGTCAGAGGACATGATCAGGGAGGGTCGATGCGCTATGCCTGAAGGCATCCTTTTCTCGTCCATGAGATGCGACGATAGCTCTTTGGTAATCACAACTCCCATTGTACTTCTGACTACACAGATACAATGATCCTCGAACATCTTCTCTTGAAAGAACACTCATCCCATTCCGATCATTTCCGGTTGACTTCATTCCCCGCCAGCACAAAAAGCGTCATCACCGCAAACGCCGCCGAATGATGCACCGCCGTCCTCGCCAAAATCGGCAGACTATCCTGGAAAATATACACATGATTGTAAATAAACCTAAGCACCACATACGCCGCGCTAATCGCATTCACCCACTCTTTATCCACACCAACTGCATTCGCCGTACCAACCGCGGCAGCGAAGATGGCAATGTTCTCCATGCTATTCGCGTGCGCGGCCTCGGCGTACAGAATCTTGTTCTTGGTCGCTCGGTCTAGGGACTGGTCGTTTTGGACGAGCGAGAGCAGTGTGCGGGGCCGCTTGTAGGGAAATGTCTTTTTGGATGCTGCGCTGTAGGTCCGGATGGAGAACAGGCGGGGCACCATGCCAATGACGTAAGCGATTGGGATGGTGTAGAGCGAGTAGTTGGTCGACGACATGGTAGCCAGCGGTATTCTCTCGGATTTTGTTCTTCGATGAGAATGTTTGTCTCTTTCAATGCCACTTCGATGGGCGGTGGTGCGTTATAGAGGTGGACACTGTGTGGATATTGAGGCGATGGATTCCCAAGGTTGGATTGCATGGCGTAGTGTGGCGCCGCGGATCCCCTCGTTCCGGTAAAGCCTGTCCGTTTAGGGTTATTGCTCGTCACGCATTATCACAGATCTCGCAATACGCTACGTTATACATACACTACGTTATACACATGCCGCCTATGGTATTGGATGCTCGAGAGCACGGAGATCTGGGTACAGTCACGTGATCGTGTTCTGTGCCTGGAGCAGTCTACGGATATACCCAGAGATAGTAGTGCTTTGCTCGTAAGAGCTTCAGATTGTTGAATCTTTGTTCTTTGGGCGTCGTTGCTCACTTACGGGTATACCTAGGTATGCCCGTGTAACTGAGAATAAGTCTCCACATTGTTCCTGGTTAGTTAAAGGGTCATACTATCTTCTATAGAAAATCGACTATAATTCTGTTAAAAAAACCTCTGATGCTTCAAGTAGCCTCGACTGCCCCAATGATTGCGATGCGCTACCAACTGCGTCAAGTTGGTATAACGTACCCGGCAAGCGAGCTGGCCAGGCAAGCGAGCTGGCCACCTCACCAACTTTTCGCGACGCGTCAACTAGTAACTACTATGCCTTAACCATCTAAGCATTAATAAAGCTATAACGAAGTAGACGTTATTCTTGCTATCTCAGCTATCTCTTAAAATTAAATTTAAAGCGAAAGACGCGCTGCATTAACATTTAACATCGCCCGATTAACACTCTAGAACCAACGCGCTAGAATTACTGCGCGACGCGATTGCGAGC
>MU004548.1:0-44678 GCA_010405375.1 Lophiostoma macrostomum CBS 122681
CAGCGTAAAAGAAGGCGAATTTAGAAGAAGGGTACCCTATTAAGAGCAGAGGGAGAGGAAATTATTACTTAAAAGGACGTTAAGCAGCAGCTACAAGGTGAAACGCGTTAGAGCAAGGCGCGATTAGGTACAAGCTGGCAGGCTTCAACGCGCTGCAGGCGCTGCAGAGAGACTGGGCACAACTTATATACCTGTTAGAAAGATGCTATAAGCGCTGCTTAATCTATAGTAGTAGCTATCTCTAATATATCTTCTTGCGTTGTTGAGATAGATCGCTTTATACGTCGCGAAAGCTAATAAGGGTGCCCGCTCGCTTGCAGTGCCCGCTCGCTTGCCGGGTACGTTACAGCTTTTATAACTCAACGCGTAATATCTCTTAGATTATATAGGTTTTGTATGAGGCCTCAAGGTATCTCTTATCAACTAGAGTCTATGGTATCACATACAGAATCCCACTCCAAGTCTCCAATCTTGGAAGCAGAAGACCTCTCGTCACATGATCAAAAATCCTGACGTCCTTCTCCCACGGCTCCTGCGATTCAGGTGCTGTCAGCCGACGAAAGACAGGCAAGCGACAGAATCTTATGACTCGAGTCCGGCAGGAAAGTTGTGTAGCTTGCGCCATGACTTACATGAAAAATAGGGATTGGGTTTGCGGGAACGAATGTCGTATCGTGTGCCGGCGGTGTATGTGGTGAAAGATTAGTCGCTGGGATCTACACATGACCAGCCTGCATGCGTAATCTTATACGAAAGAGGGACTGTTGTCCTTATTCAAAAAATAGGATAATCCTATGGCTAAATTTCGTGGTGACTCAGTAGTCTAATTCCCAAATCGACCCCGAACCAGCCACGTAGAGTCCGTCGGTCGCTTGAGAGTAGGGCGGCGTAGGAGGAGCTTATGAGGCGAGTTTGACAGGCGAGTGGTGAGTCGGGAATATAGGATGTAATCGGGACAAGGAAGAGACCTAGGTAGTCGAACCATATGCTGCGCTCCGAAGTTCCGATGAAGAGAATACCAGCCCTTCTGCCCAATCACCTGAGAAACCCACATCAGCTTGTTCTGAAGAAGACTTGATATGAATATGATATAGAAAACTTCATGCCGTTCTTAGATGATAGCTCGTGTGTAACGAACAATAGTTGTAAGGACTGAAGCCCCGTTACGCACTGGCACTAGGAGTGACAGGAATCTCCTCCCAGGGGTGGGGGAATGAAACTATGAATACGGCGCAGGTAGTGTATATAACCGGTTGGGGCTCCAGGTGCGAGAATGGTGATCGGAAGAACCTTGATGTCGCGGCTGGCTATTGGGAATACGGAGACTTCGCCGTTCCAATGTCCTCAGCCACTAGGCCATATCATCTAAAATAACGATTGTCAGTGTATCAACGTCGTGATGAAACAGGAATCTTCATGCATAATCAGATAGATCTCTTCAATGTGCCTGCTTCTTCGTGTCGGCGAGTCTAGTGTACGAGGTCCGGTAGGGCTTCGGTTGAGATACAGGTGATCGAAGCTTGGGTGTCGATTGCGATCATCCAATGACCGGTGACCAGGAAGGATCACTGTATCGTGCAAAGGAGGCCAGCCAGTGATCCACATCATCTATCACCTACAATGACTACGGTCAGTGTATGAATTATGTGAACCCAGTTTCTCCAAAAATATGAATATAAGCCTAAACCATCGACCCCAGCAAAAATCCGAAACCTTCGCCAGGCCTCGAAACAACGCCACCGTTCATGACTCGTCGATGAACGTATTCCGAACTACTCGGCGTCGTAGTGCAAAGTATGCGGTGTAATCTTCGTCCTGGTAATGACACGTAGCACCAAACATTCCATCAGCCATGGCCTTGAATACCCTGTAGATCTGACTTCCAGGGCAATCCCAGTAGCGGCGTTCTGAACACTCGGAAATAAGATAGAACATGGACTCTTTCTGCGATGGAGAAGGATTAGCAAAGTCTAGAGACATGAGACAAAGTTGATTTAACGCGGTAAGACTGAGATGTGTCGTCGGCCTGGGAATTCCGGTCATCGGCCGCCGTGCGCCTGGAAAATTACTCTTCCGGTTTTGATAGTCGAAAATATGCTCCGGATGGCTCCACGGTCAAGCATGCGTTGTTGAATCCGGTAAGATTGGCCTCGAAGCAGGACGGCCCTGTTCACTTTACTTACACGCCGCGGCGTATTGACGAACGTTATCGGGCAGGCGGATCAGGAGGCATGTGGGCGCTCGAACAGAAAGGACAAGCTCAATGAAGTCGTGCTGCCTTTGTATGCGCCCACTAGACTTTGCAGCCGTGACACGCGACCAATTGCGCAGTCGTGAAGTACATTGGTTTGGGAGTTGATCTACCATGAAGTAGGGTCAGCCCAGTTCTGAAATGTGAAAAAGTCCTTCGTGTCATGTCTCCGGTCAGTATGTCGTGTGGTAAAGTATCTCACGAGGCCGTCAGAACTCTGTATTGGATGCCGTTGAGTCAGTGTTGGGCCCCGAGGTGAAGAACCTTAGCCATGACGTCATGAATTAGGCAACCATCTATGTGTCACACTGTCAGCTTCAGCAAGGCAAAAACATCAAAGGTCCGGCAAGGTCGTTCGAAGCACTCGGACATCGGTCCCCGGTCCTCGAAGATTCAGCTCTTGAGTGAGAAGACACATGCTGTATGCTTTATCTCTAAGGCTAATTGCGGTCACGTGCTCGTGTCTCGACGGCGAGAACACCCTACTTCATCATTGAACATCTATACACCCCCTCGCAACCGTTCGCACTCGCAATGTAGTTCGGCTAGCTTTGAGCACCCAGCGCATTTGTCGCAGACCAGATCGCTGAGCAGCGTCTCTTCACTCGTCACCGGGACCTCTCGGTCTTTGCTGTCCCAGTCACCTTCTCCACGGGCTTCGAATGCGCGTCGTTGCAGCTGGAACATCTCATATTGAATCCAGCGGTCGATGCGAGGTGCCAATGCGCGTCTGAACCTGCTGATGAAGACCAGAAATCTGAGCAAGACTAATTCAAACAGGGCGAGTGCTGTAGCAACACCTACGACTGGATATAGGCCGAAGACGTTGATGTTTCTGAACATGTAAGCAAGAAGGCAATTCTTGCAGTTCCTTATTACTTACACGAAGCCACCAGCTATATTTACTCTTTGTACCTGGCATAGCTGCCTCTACCCTGTGTCTAGAATCCTGACCTCAACCAGTGGATCCCGTACTTGCGGCCCAATTGCATAGTCGACCATTGCAATCTGGAGAGAAGCCCAAACTCACGATTCCCAGGCTGCCATCTCTCGGGCCCATTGATCCGAAACTAATCCCATGATTGGCCCAGCTGGCTGCAGGGTCCTTCCGGAGCTGTCAGCGCAGAAATATATAGGTTCACGCTCCGCTCTGTTATCTCATACTCACCAGTCTGATATTGGGTGGCCATCTGTAGCGACTTGTGTCATATCGAATACCGCACTCAACCTAAGAAGATCATTCACTGCTGCTAATTATATCTCACTTGGTCCAGGATAGAACTCTTCGTTCAGGTAATCAGTGATGCCGGACAAAGCGGGGCTAAGGTCAGGCCCTTGTGCCCTGCTCAAGCAAAATTGGTACTACCAGGCTCATCAGCACAGTCAAAGTCTGCCGAGAGTTTTTCATACTTGCAGCGCGCAGCCGATCACAGAGACCGGAAAGTCCGAATAGTATATGGTTGCATCTGTGCCATTGGGATTCGCGGGCGCGTTTGCATCTAGCACCATCGGTCTGTGGGCTCCAAACAATGGATCGTTGTTTTGTTCAAAGAATGCCTGCCGATTTTTGGGAATCATCAAGGGGTTCAGATCAGCGTCGATCAAACCCAACTCCTTCATGGGCTCAAGGCTGCTAAAGGATCTCCATGTCGGAGATGCCTTCGTGAAAGCCGAATTATACGGAGATGAACCACGTATCAGCGCACACCCAGTCGACCTGGGCGTTCACTTACACGATGTCTCTGAAGGTAGTCGTCATGTTCGCTGACAAGAGGCTTTGAACCCACGTCGCATTCTGCCAGCCACTGGAGTCGGTTGCATTTCCGTAATGCAAAAGCAAGAGCTCCACACCCGGTAGTGCCGGACGTAGAAGGTTAAGAGCGGGGTATGCAGACGCATTCATGAGCGAATAACGGTCTTCTGTCTTGAGCATAGAATAGGTGGTCCTCTTTCGGTATTTCGCACGGTCCGTGAGATGCTCTTGCCAAAATCGGGGCTTAATGAGATTTCACGAGTAATGATTGTTGAGTCTGCTAAAGAGAGACTTGAATCCGATCAATTGAACTCGAGGTCAGGTCGTCAAACTCCGCTTACGGACGATTGCTTTCGGAACAGTGAACCGCAGTATGCGTTTCCTTATCGTTATCGATCTTAAACGCAGCGATGCAGTATGATGGATGGATGGCAACGGACCCCTGTTGTGGAGTCTGACAGAATCACGAATCACCATTCTTTCCCAAGGCCGACATGGGACGACGGGCAAACTCTTCCTCCAAGGTATTGGAGTGGGAGTCAGACATCGCTGGGGCCTTTCTGGGGTCTCTTAGGGGCCAACACTTGCCTTTTTGGCACGGATCCTCCCGATACAGTTAGTCGACTAGCGAAGCCTTCGACCATCTCTCTATTCGATTACCGACCCAGCATCCCTGAGCCACGTCTTCATCTACCTTCGGTGTTTTAATCTAATGGCTGCAAGATGCACGGTCCAGCCGTTGCCAACGCTCTGGCTCAAGTCCGTATCATTCATTTTCTGATTGGCCAAGTCATCTATCCTCGCGTTCCGAGACCCTGCACCTGATTTCTGCATGCGGAATGGCCCCCTCGAGGAGGCGATCTGCGTCTACAGTACCTTCTCATTCGCTAACGTCGAAGTCCGACAGAAGAGTTGAGCCTTTGATAGGATTCTACTCGGACAACTTCTGTATACCGCCGCATGGTGTTGAGGCGCGGTCACATCATACGTCGCAGCACAACAGCAATTCCTTTTGCCTTTTTTCTACTCGGCGCGAACCCTGATGAAGCTGTGGGCTATATGGGCAGCAGTGGCTCACTTCCCCGCAATTCTATTCCTGCTGCGTCAAAGCCTCCTTGAGGCTTCTGGGCGCGATTCTGCGTGCAAATGGAACATGACCAAGCTTTGTGGCTGATCGACCACGCTTCTCAAGTGGACAAACTAACCTTCAAGGTACGTTACCTCCCCATAGCACGATCAGATCATGCTTCCTTCTCTTACCAACGCTAGGTACTCGTCATTCTGTTATCATGCCTGGCAGTCCTCGCTTCAGCGTGTCGCCTGTTCTTCCGCTTTCGAAACGATCGAACCCTACACAAAGACGACCATCTCGTATTTCTCGCAACCGTTTGCCTTGTGGCTGAGACGTGCTGCGTCTATTACTCCAGTGACGTACTATACATTGTGACAGCGAGTGTGGGGGAAAATCAGGACACCATCAAGACCGCAGCAAAAGACGAGATCTCACGAGCTCAACACTTTAGCCTGGCCTGGTTCAAGGCTTACTACACACTCTCCTGGTTGACGATATGGATCGTCAAATTTAGCTTCTTAGCGCTGTTCTGTCGAATGGTCCGCAAGCTCAAGAAGTCTCTTACTGTTTATTACTGGACCACCACCATATCAACTGGAGTCACAGGTATCGTGGTTCTCGTCGTAGAAAGCTTCCTGTGCAATCAGCCTACGTTGGCAGCAGGTACGTATGATGCTCAAACCACATTAAGCCTCCAATAACGATCAACCAGGAGGCAAGTGCTTGATACATGACAGGTACATGATCTTTGTCGGCAAAGACATCGTCTGCACCATTTTGGACATTGTCACTGATCTTATGAGTATGTTCTATGTTTTCCCCAGACCCACTTTCATACATGTCAGAAAGGAACGCCAACTGACTCTCCAGTCATCTCTATTCCAATCTGCATCCTTCGCATGTCGCAGCTAAGCTTTGAGCACAAAGTCCGGATAGCTATGGTCCTGTGGCTATCCTGTGTCTGCATTGTACTCAGCATCCTTCGTCTCGCAGGCGGAATCAAGGGAGCGTATCTGAACTGCGTCTGGCTTACATTCATCCTCCACTGCGAAGCAGCCGTGGCAGTCATGGCCGGATCCATGCCCGCACTCCGTGCCCTCTACAAGTCCCGTCGGCAGAATCGTCGGACTCTGATAGCTAGCGATTCTCAGCCAGACCTTTCGTCACTCAAATCGCGCGTAATGGGCAAGATTCGGAGGGCAGGCCAATCTCAACTTGCAGTGATCCCTGAGCAACAGGAGGAGGGAGAGCTGCCCGTTTCACGAGTCGATACTGAGCGAACTAAAGAACGTCAGCCTATCTCACCAGCACCGGCCAAATCAAAACATACAAGTTTTCTTTCCCGCCTCCCTTCTCTGCGTCGCATCAGTCTCTGCCCTACTTCCACCTTCTTGCACGCACCAGCATGCAGCAATAACCCCATGATACCGATCATGGTTCCACCTCCCGAATCAAATCACGATGAGTACCTCCCCGCGATACCACGCTCCCAAGACCGTATCCAGATCCACGTAACTTGTGAATGTACCGTGCACAGCGAAGAAGCAAGCCTGCACGACATGCCCGACTTCCAAGAGATTGGGCAAAGAGAGTGGGTGTGGGATGAAGAGAGAGCACTGAGGGGAAGGGAGTCGAGAGAGGGGTGTAGTACGCAGATCAACTCGAGGATAGAGGAGGAGAGATTGGAGAGGATAAGAGAGGATCCGATTCAGACGTTAGATCCGGCATTGTTGGGGAGGATCACGTCGGGTATGCATATCTAGGGGTGTAGTCATATGCGTCTGTCTGTGAAAGGAGGCATTGTTTTCTCAGGTGTTCGGGTGCAGGTTTGGTGTGTAGATACCCTCATTTAGCGTCCTCGTCGATGCAAGGCTATCGAATTTTGTACGATGAGCGTGTTGTTACTGCCCCAAGGACCATCATCTATGACATAGAGAAGCTGGGGTTGGTCCCGTGAAGGAAAGTGGCGGGGCGAATTGATGCGAATTCGTGTAACCCCGTATCCCAATCCGGAAAGGCATGAGATATGACGTCACAACCACACACACTCTTCATTGTCGTTGTGCCCATGTGCACTACATGGAGCTTTGCTCTCCTTCTGCTTATGACCTAAACAAGTAGGTGGTCCAATCTGTCAATATGGTATCAACACATAGCAAAACAGCCCAGACGCATCTCGAAGACTTCACCACTCCAGCCAGCAAGCTCAAATCCAAGCCTCAAGCCAACATCAAGAAGAAAGCGGCTGCGAAGCCCAGCACATCAAAATCGTCTTCTACGTCAAAACCAGCTGAAGAGAAGCCTGCAAAGAGTACTTCGTCCAAAAAGCACAAATCTGCTGATACGTCTGACGTCCACGAATCTCCCCAGCCTAAGCGCGCAAAGAAGGCATCCACGTCCACCAACAAGAACCTCAACACAAGCGATGATGACGCGAAAATTATCATCAATCGTGCACCAGTGCTGCACCTCTGGTCAGCCTGTCTCACGCAATTTCTCTACCCGCAGCTCCCGTGGTCGACATGCGTCAGTGCAGGGTCAGCTGTAAGCACAATTTGTGCAGTCGCCAAAGGGAGATCAATCGGTACTGTGCCAGAAAAGGATGTGTCTACAAATGAGAAGAAAAAGAAGGCGAAAGCGAAGAAAGACGCCGAGGATCTAGATGAAGTGAAGGTTATGCAGTTCAAGCTGAAATTGAAAGATGGGCTCGCGTTGGTTGGGAGTGGGGACAAGAAGGGAAAGCCTGGTGATGAATTAACTTTGAAGAACAAGTTCGGCGAAGGTGGATTTGAGAAGGTGAAGGGTGTCTTTGACGAGGCATTGGCTAGTTGGAAGGGGCAGGAGGAGGAATTGAATGGGAAAGGATTCGGCTTCTATGAGGCGTTTCGGCCAGACGTTAGTAAAGGACAGAAAGGATGGGGTAGAAAGGGAGAGCTAGATATGGGGAAAATCAGGGAGGTTGTTGGGCGGTGAAAATAATACAGGAAGAGTGGCTGTGAAAACAAACCGGGTCTGTTGATGCCGTCAGATACTATCAGGATGGACACCAGTCCTGTCGCATGGGAGTATGGCGAGCCAACCCTGATATGAGTACATGCATGCTAATACAGTATGTCTGACTCCGTAAGACAGCAATACCTGGTTCGTGAGACGAGAAACCAAAGCGCAAACTCTCCCTTTGTTCTAACATACAACCCATTTGCAGCACGACCATTGCAAAGATCTTTGAAACCTTTGTTCCACCTCGCTCCGCTTCTCACACTTCCCAATCTCCCGATTTCGATGTATTGAATTACTTGTCTGCAATTTACGCCAAGATTGTCATTTCTACGAGCAGCAGTCTCCAAATGGCGGACACGGGCCCCAGGATTCCAGAAGATGTTCATATGCAGCCAGCGGAGCAGAACCGGTTCAATAGTATGCCGATTGATGAACAGTATGGATACCTTGCATACAGAGCAATACTTACCCCCCTTCCCCTGCAGAAATGGAGAATTCATGAACGCTGGGTCCATAAAGTGGTTGACAAGCAAACTTTTATAGATCAGGGTCGGGTGACATTCGCAGACCCAGATGGGGGGGACGAAGTCGAACTTTTTGGTCCCGAAAAAGCCCCATTTGGCCTTGACGAAGGGCATCTTGCTCCTGACGAACGACGTCTTGCTCCCGACGAAGGACATCGTGCTCCTGACGAAGAGGTACCTCCTGTTCTTGAAGGAGCGCCCCCGATTGAGGTTGAGGCACTGCCAGTGCCCCCCGCCTCGACCAGCTCAGCCGATTCTATGAAATTTTGGTGGCATAAAGAGGACGGAAAAATCCTGTACGAACCATCTAGAGCAGAGGATTTGCGTATCATCAACCATATAGAAAAGGATGACGATATGAGGACTCTCGCACCCGGGACCTGGCACTGGGTGAAAACACTCTACGAGACGGATAAGGCATCGACGGAGTCTCCGACCAAGAATAAAGACCCTATTCGAAGCGTGGTCTTGCTGTATGTACTGACAAGCGACGAGGATAACGTCGTGCAAGATGTACGTGATTAGCCTCTGAGGGCTATCAGAGTTAGCTAACCAGGATCAGCGCGCTGTTATGAAGCGAGTCGATTGCGTAGACCCTAAAACTGCTGATTTTCTTTTAGAAGAAGTAAAGAAAGTTGCGAGGTTGCCCAAATGCAACAGCATAATCAAATTTAAAGGCTCCGCCAAGGAACCCGGTTCACCAAACACTCTTATACGTGTCTATTCCGAATACGCATCTGCAGGGGACGCCAAAGACATTTTGGATACGTATTCAGCTGAAGACCATAGAGGTCGTCAGATACCAGAGCCATTCCTTTGGGTAGTATTCCTGGGGTTGGCAGAAGCCATCTTTGCATTCAATGTTTACACATGTGCAGAAGAAGAAGTGAGAAAAGGCATGGCATTGGAAAACGTCAAGACTTCTCGAAAAGCACCACCACCGTTACACCACCGAGGTATACACCAGATTTCTCTTTTGCTATGACCTGGCTGACTGTCATAATTTCAGACATTAAACCCACCAATGTATTTCTTGCTACTCCCGCAGCTCCCTACCTAGCCTATCCGCGGGTCATCCTGGGCGACTACGACCTTGCAATCGATCTAAACAGCACGAGACCGACTAGAGGTCTGAAATATGGCGAAACCCGGTTTGCCGGGAGTAAAGGGTTTACAGCCCCAGAAGTTATGGTGCCTGATCTCGACCACGACGTGACGTCCCAAGCCGACATCTGGAGCACGGGGATGGTCATTTGGACACTCATGCACGCCTCTTTGGGAAAGGAGAAACTCACAAAGCTGCAACATGCAGCAAAGGAGAATTTCGTCTTCCATGGCATCGGCGATACCTTCCCGGGCGGTTCATCACGCGTCGTGGGGTGGAAGGGCTGGTACTCGCAACCGCTGCATGATCTCGTTCGGCGATGTTTGAGGATCAACCCTAAGGAGCGCCCCGATTTTTTGGAGCTCCGGAAATCGGTCAAGGAGCAGGTCACTCGGTTGGGATCCGTCATGGGCGATTTTACAGTGGAAGATCCTGCGGAGCATCTGAGGCTCGAATTCCAAAAAGACCAATTCGCGATTGGAAGTCAGCCTAAAATACCTGCGAAGCGGAGGAAGACGGCTCATGATGGGACGTCAACAGCATGAGGAATGATGTTGGTACAAGAGTCATCATTGCCACAAGGGCATTACGGGATTGGGATTATCGGTGGAACGTATGATCTGACCAAAAAAGTCGATTTCAAACATGTTGGCTTGGGCCAACAGTCACGGCTTGGCCGCTTGCGCCAATCCTTGATACAGCAACAAATAAAGTTTGGTAAGCAGCTCTTTTGTCTCTGACGCCAATCTAGTGCGGGAGTGTTTGTCATTTTCCGCTTAGATATCACCGACCAATTTATAACAGCTGTTTCACTGCTGTTTATCCACAACATCGCCTTGTTCCAACCCAGTCGCGACCATGCCTAGAAGGGGATTACCACTAGCTCCTGTCAACGGCTATACCTTCAATGGCGCTCTTGAATATCATCGGTACAATGAACTCTCAGACACCGATAAAACCGCATACATTCAGTTCGCAACCTTACACACTACCAATAGTGGCGACACTGGAACGCAGGGACTTGGGGTGTGGAATGCCTGGCTAGCATCACCCGGCGCAGCTAGGGCTCCCGTTCCAAGAGGCGGTAGGGCGAGGGCCAGGGGAGGAGTCAGGGGAGGAGTTAGGGGAAGAGGGGCAAGAGGGGCAACTAGAGGAAGGAGTGGCCGGGGTGGAAGAGGTGGAGCTGGAGGAAGCAGCAGGAGAGAGGGAGTAGTCAGGGGAGATCCAGGGCAGGAAGACCGCGATGGAGACCGTGATGGAGACGCACCAGCAGCACCAGAGGCACCAGCGAACCCGCCACCAGATCCCACAGTCTACGGATGGTTGAGGGAAGAATTTGAGGAGTGGAAGCTGCTCCATCCCTTCGATAGACTGGCATATGTGAGATGGGCAAACGAACAAAAGAGTGACGGCACAAGGACCAGACAGCAGGGGAAGACTATCATCGAAGAGTGGAAGGATCTCGACACAGCCGCAAGAGAGGAGATCCTTGAGAGATACCAGACACGGGATTGGCCGTTGTACAAGATCACCGACTTACTGGAAACAGATTTCGACATTGTAGACACGGCAGAATCTGATGTACGCACCATGTCGATTTCGGAATCATCGGAAGATAGCTTCAACCTTCCTGACACGATACGAGACGAGACAGTGGCCGATCTGAAAGACACGTTTCCCGAAGAGAACCATGACTGGCGACTTGTGGAGACTCTGTATAGAGCCCCTCCAGAAGAAATTGAAGGCGGATATATGGAGGAAGGATGCAGCTGTATTAGTTGTTTGTTTGTCAGTTTCGATGAAGGAAACACAGCACACAAGGTATGTAAACCATATCTAGCGATACCCAGGCTGACAGCTAATTTGATTGGGGAAGCGTGTCGTAGTCAAGTATGCGGAATGGGAAGCTAGTGAGAGAGGAAGACTTTACAGGGATGAATACCTTGAGAGACATCGGATGGTCTGCAATCTGCCGGATAATGATTACATACTCAAGCCATGGGCGCTGAAACCGCAACGGCGAATCCTTGGTTCGATCTCGAAGGTGGGCCCCAGAATCTTTATGGATTACTGTCCGAGCAAAACTCTCCGGGAAGTGCTTGGCGCTTACATTGGAACGGGACGGTACGTCTGCCACTGTTCCATCATGTCATTGGCTTGCTGATAGCGAATACAGACAGATACCAGAACCGTTCATCTGGCTTGTGTTTCTGAACATTGCCGAATCGCTTTACCTATTCCATAAGGGACGGCTGTACGATCAAACCCCAACGGAACAGTCAGATGACTGGACAGCGATTCTACATCGTGATCTGAAGCCAGGAAATATCTTTTTGAATGTTGGCCAACATCCATATCCATTCTACCCATTCCCTCAGCTGGCCGATTTCGACATGTGCGTCCGAGTAGGTGAAGAGGACTGGAACTTGAGAAGATTGGGCACTCCGAATTGGCAAGCACCAGTAAGTGATCATGAAAAACTCACATCCTCGCGCATGCCGCATTCTTAAGATGCCAATCTTCACCATGAGGTTCAAGATCGGAATGGCTTCCATCTCGACTTGGACTTCTGTCAGTCAAGCATACCTGGCAACCCACGGCTTGGAGTGTCCTTACGATCTGCTACCGTTTGGATTCCAGATACAACGTGCCAGTTATACTGATACTTGAGATTTGCTAGGAAATGATGCACGACGAAAACAAAGACCGGACCAGCAAACCCGATCTCAGCGCCAAAAGCGACATCTTTGTTCTGGGATTGCTTGTTTGGGAGCTCACACATGCCTTCGCAGATGGCGCTACCCTCGATGATGAACAGAAGAAGACGGAAGAAACAACCAAGGAGGCATCTGGGGCTGCACGCGATATCGACCCGGACAGAGATGGCGTCTACAGCTACAATCTCGTCTGGCTGCAGCAACAGTGTCTAGACAATGACCCAGACAATCGACCGACAGCACAGAAGTTGGTTGGAGATATCAGGAAATACATGAAGAAATGGGAGAAGGCACATGGTCTTTATGACACGAAGGAGTTGAAAATCTCTGGGGGAAAGGCTGAAGAGTCTCTAGATGTGGATGGTAGGTGGAAACTCGAGTTCCCATAGGACAACGAATTCCCGCTCGGGAAGAGGTATAATCTCAAAAGAAGGAGGGAGGCGGAAGACGAAGAAAAAGAAGTTGCAGGTGGAGAGAAGGAGGAATTGACCGGCGGTGATGCACGGGACAGTCGCGATGGAAAGGGCAAGGAGAAGGAGAGACCTACAAAGAGGGCGCGGAGTTGATCACAGACGTAGGTCGTTCATGTCCTTGGGAAATTATGCCCTCATCGTGAAATATTTACATCTGTAGCTTCGTAGATGGTGGAGCTGGAGCTTTTGGTAGAAGATCTCTCAAACCCACAACTGCGTTGTCTTGACCACAAATCTCTGTCATTATTCCTCAAATCCCTCCTCAACTAGATTTGGCTCACTTATACCTCCAGCTCATCCGATTCAGTATCCCAATAGTTTACGCGATCGTTTGAGCTTCTGTTCCATTTCCCACTTCTACTCACATTTGAATTATGATAACGCGGTCACTCCGAAAACCATGGCACCCGTCAAAAACCTTGCTCTCCGTACGGTGGAGAACTCCCATTTATTTCATGCATGTTCCAATTCACACCCAACCTACTTTCCCCTGCAAAAGATGACCTAATAGGTCGTAATGAACAATCTTTTGACCACCCACACCTCGCCGTATGCGGAAACAGCCCAACAAACAACGACGCAAAGTTTTCTAGAAATCCCATCCTTTGTCCCATAATCCATGCACGTACCGCCTAGAGCATATCATCAAACACTCTACTATCATTCCTCATTACCAACCTCGCGCAATCCTCCCCCTTGTAAACACCCACCACCCCAATCTCCCACCATGGTCAAGAAGCGCCCGTACAAGCCCAAAAAAATCAACGGCTTCACTTTCCACAACAAATCCGAACAAGCCCGCTACGAC
Organism: Lophiostoma macrostomum CBS 122681; assembly: GCA_010405375.1. NCBI lineage: Eukaryota > Fungi > Ascomycota > Dothideomycetes > Pleosporales > Lophiostomataceae > Lophiostoma > Lophiostoma macrostomum. The sequence continues at coordinate 13,704 of MU004548.1, forward strand.
AAGCTCCCCAAATCCGCACAACCCTACTACATCGACTTCGCCAACGACTATGTCGCGGCCCATGGAAACACTGGGCCGCGGGGCATGGGACTGTGGAACGCGTGGAAGATGTTTCGAGCGCCGCCGGACATAGCGGCGTACGAGTGGACGAGGCGGGAATTTGAGGGCTGGAAGTGCTTGGATCCGTATAATTGGCTGCCGTATATCCGGTATGCGATGGGGCAGAAGCGGGATCATGGAGTGAGGAGGGAGGATGGACCGAGCACGCTGGAAGCGTGGGTGGATGTTGAGTCGGAGGAGAAGAGGGAGTTGGTGGAAGGGTGGGGGGCTAGGGATTGGAATCCTCCTGTTTTGTCGGAGTTGAGGGAGGAGGATTTGCATATACTGGAGGAGGCAGAAGAAGAAGAGGCAAGGGAAGACGAAGTGGTAGAGGAAGAGAAGGAAGAGAGGGAAGAAGATGAAAGCGATACCCGCACGCTGTCGATAGTATCGTCAGTAGATCAGGACGGGATGGAACCTTGGGGTCTCCAAACATCCATGCGACAAGAAATCGGTGTCTCAGCTAGCCAAGCATCTGAGAACGAACAGCACTGGAACTTCGTAAAGACGCTGTACAGACGAGCACCAGAGCAGGGCTTCTCCAGCATCAACTGCCTGTACGTTGGTTTTGATGACGACGAAGTTGCACAAGAGGTAAGTCACCTACGTTTTCGAGCGATAACCCGGGAAAGAGACGATGAGACGTACTGCGGTGTGTTGACCTACATGGACTTTTGTCCCACCGGAACCCTTATGGATATCGTCAAAGAATTCGCTGGCGGTGACCGGTAAGCTTGAGTCATCTACTAAGTACCCCCATTGTGGAAACTGGTTGCTGACATGTCGCACAGCCAGACACCAGAGCCCTTCATCTGGCTCGTATTCCACGACATCGCCGAAGCGCTATATCTCTTCCACACGGGCCTCGACTACAACGACAAGCGCACAGAAGATGAGAAAGTACTAGGGTGGATAGCGATCATGCATCGCGATCTCAAGCTAAACAACATCTTCCTCAACTCCAGTCGACCGCCATTCCATTTCTACCCAACTCCCCAAGTCGCCGATTTCGATTTCTGCACGAAACTGGACGACGATACAGCTCAGGAGCGCCGCAAAGGGACTCCGGGCTGGCTAGCACCGGTACGTCTTACACATCCCCTTTGGCCGTTACAAGTGTAATCCTAGATCTGCTAACAAGGCCGCCCGTCCCACAGGAAGTAGCCAGCTCGTACACACACCCCGACACCCCAATCCCCGAGCCCCCCCTCAGCGCAAAATCAGACATCTTCGTGCTAGGCCTGATGATCAAGATCCTAACCCACGCCACCCTCCCCCTCACACAGATCGATGCAATCCTCACTAACATCCAAGACACCATCGTACAAAACTCCTCGGGCATCCCCGGACTCGAAGCCCAACCCGAATGGAAGAACATGTACAGCTCGCAGCTTCTCGACCTGTCGAACTGGTGTTTGCAGATCGATCCGGAGGATCGGCCGAGCGCGTGGCAGCTGGTGCGGCAGGTGAAACGGTATATGTGGCGGTGGGTGGACACGCATGGGATTTATGAGAGCGAGGAGTTGAGGGAACTCAAGGAGGCGGCCGGGTGGGAGGTTTATGAGGATGATTAGGGTGAGAGGTGGAGGTTGGGGTTGCAGGATGCCGTGTATCCGTGGTTTCCGTTGAAGAGGCGGTATGATGTGAAGAGACGGCAAAGGGAGGTGGAGGATGATGATGATGATGGGTGGGAAGATGACGATGGAGAGGACGATGATGGGATGGGACACCGGTCTGGAAAGGGTGAGGGCAAAGTCCGGGAATTTCGAAAGAGACCGAGACATGCATGAATGATACCAACCCATTTCGAAACCATATTGCCGTACCGTATTCTTGCTCGGTACACCTGATCGATGCAAACAAATAAGCCTCTACCAAACGCCTGGTCTACAGTGTACTCCCCTCTTGCTCTCCTCCTCTCCAGGATCGTGCCCTCGCACCCTTCCCCTAAGCTTCTTAACAACTTCCACTCCATCTCCGCCTACACCTTCCAGACCTTTCCATACTCCCCCTTCTGGCTCTTCGCAGGCCTCCACTCAAAGTGATGCCTCCCCTCCGTCGGCTCCTCTGTCCCCTCTTCGCCTTTCTTGTCAAACATATGGCTTCCGAAGTAATCCAACTCGGCCTCATAAAAGGCTGTCGGCAGATCCGTGCCCGTGACCACCTTGAAGTACTCCAGACTAGCCGTCAGGGCGGGGGCGACTTGGTCCGTCTCCACAACCTTACCGACAATGCGGCGCAGTGCGGGATAAGAATTGCGGACATCCTTCATCGCGCGCTCGCTGAACAGCAGGTTTACGTCCGCTGGTTTCGGGTTCGATAAGAGCACCGGAGCGAGGATTTCGTCGGAGATGTAGTCGGCCTTGATGATACAGCCACCACGCCATATCTTCCAAATATTGCCGTAGTTGATACCCCACTCGTGCGCCTGATCCGCTCGCGAGATGACGTTCATGCCCTGTATGTAACTCGCCAGACATGCTGCGTACGTTGCTTTCCTCAGATCCTCGATAAATGCCTCTTTGTCTTTTCCTTCGATCTTGAGCTCTTGAGGCGGGAAGCCGTTGTCTGAAGCTTTGTTCGCGCGGAGCCGTTCACCGCGATATGCGGACGCGAGGCGGAACGCGTGCGCGACGTTGAGCGTGAAGGCTGGGACGTGAAGTTCGATGGCTTCTGTGTTGGACCAGATTCCAGTCCCTTCTTCGCCGGTGATGTCTTGCACGACTTTGTCCAGGACTTCGGAGACGACGAGGGTGTGCTCTTTGGATCCAGATGTTTTTGGGGCGGAGTCGCCTTCGCGTTTGTGTGAGAGGTCGGCGCCGATGGATATTAGGAACGTCCCTTTCTGTGAGGTGTTAGCAAGGGGCATAGAGAGGATGAATAAGAAGGAGAGGGTTACGAATTCGCCGCTTTCGTTCCACCTCGCAAAGACATTGCCGATCTCTTCATACCCCATGCCCATCTTCCGCATGATACCCCAGGCTTCGCAAATCGCACTCATCATGCCGTGCTCAATCCCGTTATGGACCATTTTGACGTAGTGTCCTGCGCCTCCTTTTCCAATGAAGCCCACGCAAGGCTTGCCCTCGTAGTCTTTGGCTGCTACGTGCTCCAGCAGTGGTAGAACTTCGTTCAATGCTGATTCGTCTCCGCCTGGACACATTGACGGTCCTGCTCTTGCTGCTTGGTAGCCACCGCTTACCCCACACCCAATGTACCGTATGCCGGGCTCCCTGCATTTCTCCTGCCGTCGCTCGGTGTTCGCAAAGTGCTCGTTCCCGCAGTCAAGAATGATATCATTCCGCTCGAGGTGGGGAGTCAAGCCCTCGAGGACTTTGTCGCCGACGTTCCCGTGAGGCAGTGAGAAGACGAGGAGGCGTGGTTTCGAGAGCGAGTTGCAGAGTTCCTTGTAATCTACGTCTGTCTGTTAGAAAGCTTCGACCAACATCACTGGATGTATAGAAAGGGGGATAACACATACCCGTGAACTTCCCAACCCTCCCATGATACCCCGCCTTCTCCGCATTCTTGATAATCCCGTCCATAGCCTCTTCCGCCGGATCCGACAACGAAACATTGACCCCATCCTCTGCGAACAGCAACGCCATGCCACCACCCATGCTGCCACACCCAATCATCGCGATCTACTATGAATTAGCCCTCTACCCTTTCCGTCCCATTGTCCGTGGTTATGTATTACTTACCGTCTTAAACTCCACCTTCCCCGCCATCCTTCCTGTGGCTTACTCTGCGATCTTCTCGAGCTCCTCGTCCCTTGCCGTACCAATGCCAGCTGCAGGCTCTCGCAGCTTCCCAAAGTCAAAAGCAACAAGAGCTGCGCCAATCAGAATTACGACGTACAGATAGGTCAATGAGGAGAATTGGGGTAGCGAAGGATCCTGGTAGTGTACCCAGTCGTCTAACATGGCGGACACGACTGGCGGTCAAGCGACACCTTTTATTCAGCGATAATGAATCGAGCGAGTGAATGCTGCAGGGGTGGGCGATGATCAGAGAGTGACGACTGGGGAACGGGTGAGGCGTCGAAGCGTGACGTCGGCGGGGTAGCTCCGGCCTGCGTGTGGATAAGCTCCAGCTAAGCTTTCGGGCGGTTGTTGGCGTTGGCTAGGTGCGGGATGGCGTGGTTGCACAACTGGTCAAGAATGGGAGGCAATATTGAGATGGCAAAACGTGACATTCTATGGGGTTTGTGGGCCGAAGTGACGGCTCCTTGTTTACCTATTCATTACGGTCGAGCGTGTATTCCTGTTGCGAGATGCTGTGGCAGCGTCAAAATCCCAAGTCATGACTGGGCTCAACAAGCTGGAAATGTCGTGAAAGTGGAGTGCGCTACGCTCTTATCTGACTGAGAAGTGAGGTTTGACAGCTGCTTGATCTGGTTGTGCATGTGGATGCCAGCAAGTATATGCGAATGTCTCCAGCGCTGCATTACGCGTGTCTAGAGTAAAAGACACTGCGATATCGAGCGATATTCTGGCTCAATGGTAGACGAGTCTCCGATTGCCCCGGCCCTCGGATGCATCGCGTTGCTGTAATCTTAGCTTTTTCCAAAGAAGTCACGAGCATGTGTCAAATCCTATTCCCATTGTCAGCTCCAATGTCAGTGAGACTTGTAGGCATAACTTACACTGGGGTATCAAAAGTCCGACCCATCTTGGAGACAAGATGAGCCGGAAAACTTCATTGTCCAATGCCCACCCCCGTCGCTTTCACCGCTCGATTGTCATGCCGAGCCTCCCGTCGTTCATCCAGCGTGATATCTCCACAGGCCCGTATTGATTCCCTGATCCGTCTGCAGGTAATTTTCTTATCGACGAACATTCAGTCGAAACCTTAATCCTCTGCATCGTCCTCCCGTCCAGGACTCCGACTCCGACTCTGGCGCCGCCCACCACCGCGTCCACCACGCCTGTCGCGATCTCCTCCTCCGCCGCCGCCTCCTCCCCTAGCACCAGCCTTCCCGCTCGGCGGCGGTCGCACAAACGCAAAGTCGACGTTGACCTTCTGCTCGAGCAGCTCTTGTCCATCGCCACCTTTGACCGCCGCATTCGCTTCGTCGAGGGTCGCGTACTCGATGAGGACGTATCCCTACGCAGTCTCGTTAGCCCACACTCTGAACCTCTTACTCTCACACCTTAAGCTTCGCGCCTCTCTCGGTGTTCGCTTCCCAGAGCCCCCTCTATATCTCCGTACCCCCAGACGACCTCCCCCACAAACTCCCAAACCAAAACACTCACCTTGACATACCCCGTCCGCCGATCCAGATTCAAGTGCAAATTCTTAATCGTCCCAAACTCGCCAAACATGTCCTGCAGATCCTCCTCCGTCGCCTCCTCGTGCACGTTGGTCACGATGATGATCCAGCCCTCGATCGACCGCACCGCCGTCGCGCCCGCTGACGTGCGCGCGTCGCTTCCGCTGCTCTTGGTCTCGGCTTTGGCCTCGCGCGATTGCGACGGCGAGTGGGAGGGCGACGGCGGGTCGATGTCCATTTCCGTGTCCGCCATGGTGAGGAGAGGGGTTGCGGGGTTTGTGGGTGGGTGTGGAAGTGTGCGCGGGGTTGTGGTTGTGTTGGGCAGCGTGTGGTTATGTAGGAGCGGAGCTTCGAGGGCTGGGTTGTGGGGGGGATTGATGCCAAGACCTTTCTGCACTAATCCAGGTTGGGACGCAGCGGTGAGAATGGACGCGGCGAGGGGGGTTTGTATTATTTCATTCGTCTCACACGGTCTTGTGTCTGAACGGTGAAAATTTAATTACGGGTCTTTATTTAAAGCCCGGTGTCGTCCAATCAAATCCAGCCGCGAGTAGCTAGTGAGACCTCTCCCTCGTTCACGATTCACATCAAGCCGTCGTTTGAAGATGGATATAGCTATGTCTTACTACTGAATGACTACATCACTCTTGGTATGTAATCGTCTTCAAGCGCAGGAACTCCTCAATACCCCATGTACCATTGAACCTCCCCCAACCACTCATCTTCGCGCCACCATGAGGCAGATTCGTCTCGTCGTGGACGGTCATTGCGTTGATGTGAATGGCCCTGCAGTGATGTTAGCATAATGCAGCCTTCGACAGTCAAGATGTGAAGACCTACCCGCTCTCAATCTGCCTAGCCACCCGTATCCCTCTAGCCAGATTCTCCGTGAACACAGCCCCAGACAGGCCATAATCAGTATCATTCGCGATTTGTATCGCCTCCTCTTCGCTGGAAACTTCAATCACAGATACCGAAGGACCAAAGGATTCGGTGTGGTACAGCTCCATGTCCTTGTTCACGCCATCAACGATAATGGGTCGCATCCTCGTCTTCGACGACTCCTTGGTCTCCGGATGTGTCTCGTCCTTCTCATGATCCCCATGGATGACCTTGGCGCCAGACTTGACCGCTTCATCAATGAGCCGCTTGTTCTTCTCTACGCCCGCCGACGCAATCAGGACAGGCGACGGCTTATCACCACCAAAGATACCTTCAGCAGCGCCCTTGAACGCCTCGATGAACTGCGCCTTGATATCCTTGTGCACCAGTATCCTCTCCGTAGCCATGCAGATCTGCCCAGAATGTAAGAATGCACCAAGCGCGCACTGCGTTGCCGCTTTCTTCAGATCCGCGTCGTCGAGCACGATTGCGCTGGCCTTGCCGCCGAGCTCCATTAGCACGGGTTTGAGGTTCTTCCCTGCTGTCTGCGCGATGATGCGGCCTACGGCGGTGCTCCCAGTGAAGTTGACTTTCTTGATAGCTGGATGCTCGATCAGAGCGGTGGTGATCTGGGCAGCGTCTTTCGGCTGGTGGTAGAGAACGTTTAGTGCTCCTGCTGGAAGACCAGCTTCGTTCAGGGCAGTGCCAATGGCCCAGAAACAGCGTGGTGACAGTTCGGAGCCCTTGAGGATGCAGGTGTTGCCGCCAGCCAAAGCGTAGATGATGGAGCGCAGGCCGAGGATATAGGGCGCGTTCCTGTGGTATATCAGTGAGAAGTTCTCAACGATCCGGCATGTATTGCTCGCTGGCTCCCAATCTGGCCCAACTCAATATTCCGCACACCACGCGTGTTGGATCCTGCCAGCTTGTGGCACTTTCACAAAGCCTACACGAGCAGTCACGTTCGGTGTTAAAGAAACATCGTCACTCACCACGGCGCAATCCCCAAAACGACACCATACGGCTCCTTGACAACCAACGCCCCAGTCCCCTCCTCAGCACAAATCGGCACACACCCCATAACCGTACTTATCCTCCCCCCCACATCCCTCATCATCTCCGCCGTCAACGGCACATTGAAGTGTTTACTAAACCCCGCCTCAGCACCCGTCTCCTCCATCATATATCCGCCAAACTCCTCCGCGCGGGACTCGAATATGTCAGCGGCTTTCAGCAAGATGTTGCGACGCGCCGCGGGCTTCGTCTTGGCCCATGCGGGGAATGCTGCTTGCGCCGCGGAAATCGCTTTGGAGACATCGTCGAGAGACGCGGAGGAGGCTTGCCAGATTTCTTGGTGGCTGGAGGGCGAGGTCACGGGGAAGGCTGTTTGCGTCGTGACTTCGGCGCCGTTTATCAGGAGGGGGACTGTGTAGGGCATTTCGATGTGCGTCAATGGCCTGATTCCAGATGATTTCAATTGGCAAGTGCTAAATGGCGAAACGGTAGAGTTATATAGGCGTCTAAGTGCCCTGGTAGGCAATTGCCGATTTTATAGGGAGGATCAAGGTTAGGGCGGGTGGCGAATCTTTTTGCGGGGTTCCTCGCCAAAGGACTGAACGAGGATACCAATGGCAAAATGACAAGCTGAATCCATCGCTCTTATCATTGTACGGCTCTACTAATCCAGAGACCGGCAGTTGACCATCTGGATTCGATGATGTGGGCACGGTGGAGCCGAAGAGGTGCAACGTCGGGAGGGGCTGCGGGCTCGGTCTGCGGAAGCGGTAACTATGAAGAGCTAGTACGTATCGGGCGGCATCCTCAAGTATATTAGTCTACAAGCATTCCCTTGACTTCTCGACATAGACAAGAAGACACACGGGCTCAGTCGGACTGACAGCTGCTTACTGCTTTGTTGAAGGTTTCATGGCTGGATACTGGAGTTTATAGAAACCTACGTGTATGGCCCCTTCTGAGATAAGTAAGCTCTCTCGACTTCACTGCCTCGGTCGTTTCGTCGAAGAAGGCTTGAGCCAGATGAAGACTGTGGAAAATATCTGGCAATGGTTGGAGATGAACGCGGAAATGATTTGACCTGATAGGAACCTCTTCCAACGCTTGACATATCGTTCGGTCGAATCGTGGCTCTCGTATTCAGAAATCTTTACTTCCGCGCAGGCGGCTGGAATGATTTCTAGGAGAACCAAAAAGGTGATGATTACCTCTGTGTGCGCGTAGTTGTCTCCAGACACAGGCGAAAGACTGACGTTGGGATTGATCGAATTGGACAGTCAACACAACAGTACGCGGGGTGGAACGAGCTTGTAAAGACTGCACCACAGCACAGCTATTGACATGCTTGTATTTTCGTGTTGGAAGACGCCAATGTTATCGCTCTCGAGTCAACGATTGTCGAGAAAAACTGGGACGCGGAAACGCGTGCAGAGGACGCGAACGAGGTGGCACGCGACTACGAATTCCGGACTCGAGCCTCATAACAGTAGGATGTCGTGAGAAGAATGAGTAGGTGTGAACCAGCTGGATTGCCTACCTGACTAGCTAGCAGAATGTCTGATGAGGGCATTCAACCCGACGTCCGCCGTTCGTACATATACCTTCCAAGAGAGAGCAACAGAAACAAGCCAGGACCATCACCGAAAAAAAACGAAGGCAGAGTACGGTAAATGATGCCACGTGAATGAGTTAGACCGTCTTCTCATTGACGCATTCAAGAGACTCTTCTTCTTCAACCAACTGGATAAGCCAGCCATGTCAACGAAACAGGTACTGACCAAGGATGCGCGCCCCGCCATCGTACCATCGGTAGCTCTCTCCAAACAATGTTTTTTCTGCACAGCTTCCCAACAGTGTCAGACCCTCATTTTGTTGGGAGAGAGAGTAGAGTTTTCCTTGTCAGGGTTAGGGTTAGACAGTGTCGTAGGTTTCCGGTAGGACGCTGGATGGACGAATGGAGCATCTTGGAAGGCAGAGGCAATGTACGTCCCGGGAAGGAGGCTGTGATGAGCACTGGCGACACGTTCGCGGATATCTCTGAGCCCCAAAACGTTAGTGCAAAGGAATTACAAAAGATACTGTAGAATGGAGCATACCGACAGCAAGGTAGTCATGCTCGAGGACCCAATGATGAGTGCAGGTGGTACATCCACGACGAAGGCTCTTTTCGGGTGCTGCACGGAGGGAGCGTGGCTCCTTACTGGATAGCAAGTACGCTGTACTGTCGCAGGTGCGCTCAGACGATGGTTACAAGAACGACCAGTGGCACCGTTGGCCTAGGAATCAAACATATGCATCGATGTGGTTATTTTCTACGAATACGCATTCGAATGCGAGGCTACCACATTGCAAAATGACAGACAGACTTCTTACAAATGCTGGGCTTACGAGCAAAACTTTACTCACTCCTCTTTCTCTAAAATACTAAAACGAATAATTAGGGCTGTTGGTCTACAACACCAGAGGTACTAGCACTTCAAACTGCAGGTGCTCATTGAATATAAACTAACACCAAGAGCTAGTCCTCACTCGTCTTCTCCCCACCAAATGACCTATCTTAGTGTCCAGAAAGCTCTCCGAGCCTAATCAAACACTTTGTCAGCCACATCATGTATCCTTTCCAAGGCACGTTACTTTCAAGTTCAACTCGTAAATTCCCAGCTATGCATCAGACAGCCCACAGCCAGCTACATACACACAATGTGTGGAGAAGCACGGCCGCCTGTGCCATCATAGCCATGCCAAGATAGAGCGAGTAACAAACCTCTATACAGGAAGAACCCTTTCTTTTACCCTTCTTTCCCCACGTGCGTAAACTTTGTTAAACGAGTGACTGTATTGTTTCAGGCCCCTTGCTGCATCCCACTTATGCCCCCGCCTCCATCTCCACCTCCTACATCTCCCTCTTCAAATCTTGTGAGTTGGTGATACGATGACTTGAGGGCACCACAATGGGGACCTAGCAGTCGAACTTGACACCGCGGATTTGGACCTATACACAATCAACCAACGATCAATCATGCACACTTCAAATCTGCACATACCGGAGAGTCAAAGCACTTATCCGCCCTAAATTCGCACATCCCTATCGTCAGCCACTATCACATATACAACCCCCCAAGGTCTTTAGGGGGTAGCTCTCATCAGGGTATGATAAGACTTACCCACTCTGCCCCGGCGCAAGCTCACTCCCACACCCCGCATCCTGGAACACATGCACGGTACACCCGCTCGAATTCACAATCTCCCAGGACAAACCCGAGGGGCTGACGGCGGCGCACTTGCCCTTGCCTGGGTTGCTGACCGTGTGCGTGAAGGTCTTGCAGTCTTCGGCTGAGAAGAAGTTTACGCCGATCGCGCTGGCGGAGGATAGGAGGGCGAGGGTTGTTAGGGCCTGGGGAGGGGTTAGGGAGGGGAAAAGGGGGAGGGGAAAAGGGGGAGGGGAAGGAGGGGAGAGGAAGAGGAGGGCGAGAGAGAGAGAGAGAGTAGAGTTTTGCTTGTTACAGCTTCGGGATATTGAGGGGTGGTAGAGAAGGTAAATAATAGAGGGGTGACTGACGATGGTGAACTGCATTTTGATTCGATTTTGAATTCTGAGTTTTTGGTGGAAGAAGAACTTGTCGTTTGCTAAAGTACTGCGAATTCTGCGCGTGCTGAAATCCACATTCTCTCCCATGGGCCTCATATTTATACTCAACATGCTCATCCATCGTCCATCCCAACACCCCCAAAATCCCGCGATTCACAACCACGCCATCCCAAATCCAGTCCCATGCTGCGTGTCCCATTCAGACGATTATCCTCTTTCTGAAGTTATCATGTCTGTCAGAGCGGTGCGCCCACGATTCCAGCTGAATAGTTCAACTTCGAATCGGAACGCACCATACCTAGGGTAGTAAGAGCGTGTAACCGATCCCAGAGTGGAGGCTCATCAGCCGCATCCGAGTAAAGCTGGGGATAGTGTAATTCGACTCGCGTAGGTAATGCTCTAGGCCAGAACAGGCCCTCATCTACTTTACCTTCTGTAAGCAATGGGTCGGTGAAGCCCGGTTGGTCACGTATCGCTTTGAAAATTACCCGATTGGGATGTGTAGCGCGAGTCCGGGGTAATACACAGACCTAGCTTCTAGTCAGCTAATTAATATGTAAAAGACGCCTCGGCACAAGCTACGTAGGATTTGGGAATTGTTCAGAGTGGGCATCGTTGAGATCCTGCGATGGTTTGCGCTTGGGAACGTCCACGTTACCAGATTACGGTCCACGTCCTGCAGGACCACGATTGGAGCGCGTCACGTTATTGAGCCATGGCAGACACAAGGCACATTTGATATCCGGAACGGTTCTATACCTCTAGAACACTATCTATTTGTGTGTGCATCTCGCGAGAGCCTGGATGCGCTCAAGTGCGTTGTACCATAGTACTACCGCACTCCATTGAGCATGTCTCCATCACCGGCCCCATAGTCCACAATCATGCAGATGCCTTCAGGAGCTTCGCCTCCAAGAGCTCTGAGAATGCATGATGCGCTATGTCATCCTCCTCCGCATCCTCCTCGTCGCTGCCCTCCATCTGAAAGTAATCGGCGCGATCGTAGATGCGGTTCCCGTTTTTGTCAACCTTCTTCTCCTTGCGTGCAACGTCGCGCTCAGCAAGTCGTAGCCTGATGGCGCCAACATCAATCTCGTCATCACCGCTGGCCTCAATGACGGCGGTCTTGTAGCCGCTGATCTCCGGAGTCATGTTGTTGAGGTCGAACGTCTTGAAGACGACAATGGCACCAGCTTTCAGGTCGGCCTCGGACAGGTTGGGCAGAGCGGCAATGTCCTCGGGCAAGGGCGGCAGATTTGCTTTGGCAGCAGTAGCGAGATCCTGACGTAGCTGTGACTCGATAGCGGCCGCGGTGTCAGTCTCTGGCTTGTCGGTGTCTGTCGAGATTGTGCTCGTGGAGGGGTCGCCGTAGTCGAGTTCCGTGGTGTCAGCGTCGCCATTCGTCACCTCTTCCGGTGAAAGAGACTCACGCATCTCAGCCGTGCTCTGATTGCTCATGCGTTTGGTCTGACGATCCCAACGCTGCACAAAGGGGAAGGGCGGCGCAGTCAGTTCGAGCTCCTCGTTCCAGCACTCAAAGGCCGAGTAATTGATCTTGGACTTCCAGAAATCAGGATCCGGTGTAACCTGGGGTTGCTCTACGGGTGCAGGCTGGGGTTTGGGGGATGGTTTTTTGAGAGGCTTGGTGAACTGAATCAGCGATAGACAGGGTCTTGGGAAACAAGCATGACTTACCGTGGCCTGGTGAGCAATGATCCTTCTGATAGCCGCGACGTTGGGACGGAGGCGTTTTGGTGCGCGCTCTCCAGTCGAGGGCTGTTGCACGACCTCTGAAGACTCGCCTTGCTCACTGGACTTAACGGCCTCGCCGGGAGATGCTGATTCGATATTGAGCTGCGCCAGGAGCACTCGCCTCCGTCGTTCCAGCTCGTCACCAGCCTGCAGCTGCTCCTCTGGCGCGACAGCGTTGCCGCTACGCTTTCTCTTGTTCGATGGCTTTTGTGCTTGCGCAGTAGCATCTGTAATGTCAGCATCCGGAGCGTTGTCTTCTTGCTTGAGTAGTTGACGCGTATCCTCGAGCGTTGAGTTAGGGGGCAGCATGCCACAAGCAACGAGCATTCGTCGCTTGCTCGCTAGTGTGCGCCGATCATTTCGCGCTTTGGTTGACTTGGAGCCTTTGTACGGTGAGTTGGGAAGGCGTGCGGGCGCGGTCGCGGGTGTGAGCGCGGGCTTCGACGGGAGGATGTCTGGCTGGCTATCTGTGCTGCTCTCGCTCTCGCTCCCGCTAGATGACGAGTCTGTATCCGAGTCGGAGTCGGAGTCTGAGGTTGACACTGAAGAATTTGAGCCTGAACCCTCAGAGGCATCGTCATCCAGGGACATGTCAGATGACACTTCTGCTTCATTAGGATCAAAGTCGTCGTCGTCCTCTTCGTCGCTGGCAGCCTCGTCATAATCCACTACATCATCAAAGTGCACCTCCTTCTCCTGTCTGCTGTGTCTGCTGTGTGCTGGGGGATTGTTCACTGCATTATACCTACTCTTTGACAGTGTTTCCGCAGGTGGCGTCTCGCCATTCGCCGTGATGAGCCCGGTCGCTCCTTCCTCCTCCGCGCCGTCCATGGTATCCTCGAGCAGTCTTGGGCGCTTGCAGGGCGGTATCCTGATCTGCGGGCGGCCGGTTGGCGGGCGCAGACAGGGCTTGCCGAAAGGCACACCGTCGACGAGGTGTTGGCCGGCGCCGGAAATTTGGTATCGGCCGGAGAGTGTGCGCGAGCGAACCTCGGCCGTGAGGAGGGGTCGGATTCTGCGGGAAGACTCAGTTCGGTGAATGCGCAGATTATACAGAGTGAAACCACTCACACAAGCTCGTCGTCATCCCGGAGGGCTTGCGCGACGGGAGTGAAATGCAGACATTCGAAGCCGCCCACTTCGACCACGTAGTCCTCCAGGCCCCAGTGCTCGGCCTCTAGCGGGAGGATGGTGTTTACGTCCTCGAGCAGCCGCGATATCGTGTATGCCTGCGAGCTGGCGTTGGCGGGCACGCTCCAGAGCACGTTGGCGGGTGGCAGGCGATGCCGCTGTACTGACACGCGGAGGCGCATTGTGAGCGCAGTGCCCGCAGTCGCAGGGGCAGCAGCAATTATTTCGCCGTTTGGAGGTCGGCTGCTGTACTGCCATCGGGTGCAAGCAGACAAGCTGCCTCGAGGTCTTTGCGGGCCCAACTTTCGAGAGCTCGGGCCACTGCCGCGTCGCGGGAGCGCCACTTCCCTGTCTAGCCTTCACTGTCCCTACCTAGGTACGACGAGCGCGTATTAATTGAGTCACATCAGCAGGCTTAAACCGACATTGTAATATGCTCTTTGAGAAGTATTATAGAGCATAACAAAGACCAATAGAGCCTTCTGGGTTCTGACTGATTTTGGTGTGTGTGCCCACCTAGGCTAGGTGTGCCTCAATAAAAACGCGCTAGCCTTCACTGTCCCACCTGGGCACGCACCGCCGTCATCATCGTCATGCACGCCAAGTTATAGGTACATGAACACCATGCCATTGATCGTGCTTCTACCTCCCGAGGTCCACTACAGCTCGTAAATTACCATTCTGTAAAAGCAGACCCATCGTCATGCCTGTGAATATTCCCGCCCGCCCCATCAGCACGCTCAAGGGCACCTGGACGCGCATCATCACAGAAGATCGCCTGCGTCGTTCGTCACAGGTCCTAACCGCCATTGGACAAGACATATGCATCTTTGGCGGCGAGGTGCTGCCCCGTCAGCCTGTTGACGACCAGGTCGACGTCGTCTCACTCTCTCACGGTTCGTGTCTTCTCCAGTCCGCTACCTACCTAGGTAGGTCCAGTATCCATCAGGGTGCTCACGTGTCGCGTCGTAGATGCGCCCAGATTGGAGACCAAGTCGCTCTCTGTAGCACCCACTCCGCGCGTAGGGAGTGCTTCAGCCAACCTAAATGGGCGCATGTACCTCTTCTCGGGCCGGGGCGGAACCGATATGGCTCCGCTCGAAGAGAAAGGCGCCGTGTGGAACTACGACCCGGTTGAGGCGAAGTGGAACAAGATCATGCCTGCAGACATTTCACAGCCGTATCCGCCAGCACGCAGCTATCACTGTGCTACAGCGGGTGGCGAGAGTGGCTTCTACATTCATGCAGGTTGTCCCGCAGATGGACGGCTCTCTGACCTGTGGAAATTCGACGTCTGGAACCGGAGCTGGATTCAGCTTCCTGATGCTCCGCTTCCCCATCGCGGGGGCGCCTCAATTGCATACAGTAATAACAAGCTGTACAGGATGAACGGCTTCGACGGTACCCAAGAACAAGGCGGCAGCATTGACATTTTCGACCTTGACACCAACACTTGGTCTTCCAAAATATTCCAACCCGATGGCAACGATGGGCCAGAGGCCCGCAGTGTCTCTGTGCTCCTACCCTTTACATTTCGGAACAAGGCAAAGCTCCTGACACTGTTCGGTGAGCGCGATCCGTCTTCCTTGGGTCATGCAGGAGCTGGGAAGATGCTCGACGATGTGTGGGTATACGACATCTACGAAGAATGGTGGACCAAAATTCCGACCGCAGGGGATGACGGGGTACCTGACCCCCGAGGCTGGTTTGACGCAGATGTGGTAGAAGGAACACATGGCCCGAGTGTTGTCGTTCATGGGGGCCTCGGCGAGGATAACGAGCGACTAGGAGACATCTGGTTGATGAGCTTCCCGCATTGAATTCTACGCGTTCGACCATACGAGTTCAATGTATCGTCCGGTCTCTGGACATCGTTTCCAGAGCCTACAGATGAAGTGTTCATTCGCGTACGTACAGCAGCCTTGCCCTTGCCCTTGCACCTGACTACCGAATTCGTGCACTCGTAAACTTACTGGTCGGCGCGAGTGCTGATGCGGTATAGTGATCAGAATATGGTTGTCTTTTTGAGAATCACCTCTCGAATATCGGCCGCTGCTAGCATCCGAAGTACCGAAAACATGCGAGCCCTTTTTCAATAGCTGTACGGTGCCTTTTTCCTCCTTCCTAAACACGTGCGGCGCGCCTTGCAGGCTTCGAATCCATGCTACGGCTATGCACACGAACAGGGCAAGCGTTCGTAATCTCAGACCCGAAGTTGCGGACAACTACCAGTATCCTGCCAGGATTGCAGAACGCATAAGCGGATTCTGGTCCTCAACTAGGATATCTCGACTGCGCCGTACACCTCATCCATCACCTTCATCATTTCCGCACCTCTACCTCTATCAAGCACAGCGGACTTTTAACGCAGAACACGCAGCAAACCTGCAGATTTCAACACAACCGGCGCATCTGCACATCGCGTCAGGAATGAAATCGAGCAACGCCGCAATACCATGGCCCCCGGCGTTCGGAGAACGTGCAGACTACGCCCCGCCTAGGTTTACATTCCTCAAGTACATGAAACCCCCCAAGCGAGGTCATGCGGGCCGTGCCTCCTCCTGGGAAGATCCTTCTTTTCCAGGAAATCCCATAATTTCCTGTGAATACCTTATCTCGATTCTTGATGGCATTTGTTGAGGTGTCGACTATTCACGCTGGCCGTATGAGCACAGATACACAACAAGTACCGGCCGCAAGTGACGAACAACACAACGACGATGCCTAACAACTTGACCGTGGAAGAACTAGAACAGACGGAATGGAGAATCAGACACTCTGGACACGTTTCCATGCACAACTTCGAGGTACAGCTGCGACGTGCGAAAGCAGGTGGCGTTTGCTAACAATCTGATCAGATCATTCTCGCTGTCTTTTTCGCTCTTGCTGCCATCACCTGCGCTGGTAGAGTTGCTCTTCGTCTATGCACCAGGAGACGTCTATACATGGACGATGGCCTCCTGCTCGCCAGTTTCGTTTGCCTCGCCGTAAGCACGGGTTTGGCGTACACATATATGTACCCTTGGTATCTCGCATTCGCATGGATGCGAGGCGACGACGCTGCTTCATTGATAGTGGCCCAGGACACTACAGTAGTCGCGAGAGCATTGAAGAACAATGAGGTGTATCTTGGGTTCACCTGGACGTCAATCTACGCTGTGAAAGCATGTTATCTGGCTTTCTTCAAGCCTCTGATTGCAGCGTCATCGAGAAGGGTAATCTGCTATTATTGGTCACTGATTACACTCACGGCTATCTCCTATCTGTTTACGACCATCGGGGAGAGCATTTTTCCATGTACGTTCGATGGGCGTGCAGTTGGTTCGTATCCTTTCCAGACTACCAGAAATATCGCTAATTGCTGTAGCGTCGACTGGATCGGGACAGATGCCACCCCCAGATCGGAGACTAGGTATCGTTTATTGGGTATATTCCATCGCCGACGCTTTAACGGACACCATGAGTACGTCTGATGGGGTTTTAGCTTACCGAGAAGTGGCTAATCAAGCGCAGTCGTCACCGTTCCAATTCTTTTGCTCCGCAAATCCAGTCTCCCGCTCCGCACGAAAATATGTCTCTGTCTCTTTCTTTGTCTCTCCACCTTCATGTTCGCTTGCGCCATCATCCGAGCATCCTATACCTGGTACGAAGGCAGCATTGACTTCCCGTGGCAGTTATTCTGGCGGCACATCGAAGCTTGCGTTGCCGTAATCATGGCATCTGTCACCGCGTATCGCATACTCGCTGTTGAGATTCAAAGCAGGGCCAGGCGATCCCGGGAAGCACATGTCGAGAGATACTCGGTCAAAGCTAGGCCTGAGGCAAATGAACATATGGGCTCAGCGTTGAGAGCCATCCAGTTCCCTCGACCCATTCTCACCGGACTACGTTCGATGCTAAGGACGCCTTCTCCAGGGACAAACCAAGACGATACAGTGCAGACGGGTGATTTTGAAAAGGACTTTGAGAAGGCACAATTTCGAGTCGAATACCACGAACATATCCTCAAGACTTCGTCGAACGACAGAATGCCGTTAGTGCCTGGATAGCGTGGTAGCGGTCATCACTGCGACGTGGTTGAATGGAGTAGCCTGCAGATCGCGCAAGTGGTGGCAATTGTCCGGATTCCTCGAAACCCTTGGAGTCGCAGCGAGTCTCCTTCCGAAAGTGTAAGTGTCATTTCCGGCCATGCACGCGTGCGGCGCAGCGAATGCAGGAGAACGCTTGCCCGTACGTATTAAGGATCCAATCAGTCTGGCTGGTCCTCTCTGGTTGGCTACGATGGCAAATCCTACGGGGCTTATAGGACAGGTATACAGTACGACATTGGGACGCGCCGACTTGGCGACGATCGTGTTTGTCTCGAGTACCAAGTTCAAAGAGTAGGGACACTTTCAGACTTGACAGGAACACGCGCTCTTGGCGCATTCGTCACTGAACCCAATCATCGAGATGCTGAATGGGTTGGTGAGTTGCGTACCGAGTATCCAACGCCTTACTAAGAATGCGCATGCATTAGTCAGCAAGACTACATCCTCTTATCTACCTTGGAAGAGCATGAATAGTCCCATCACATCAATCACGTCTCATGTCGCCTTCTCCTCTACACCAAGTACTTGTTCAAGTACCATCTGCAGCCTACATACCAACTTCATCAATCCTCCAAAAGGCCCTCCCCCAGAATGCCCACCAATGCTTCCCCTTCACCACGTTGCCAAAAGGCAGTCTTCTTCGACCTAATGGGTACATGCTGCGACTGGCTCTCCTCCCTCATTCCCCTCCTCCGCACCTGCCCGCCCCTCCCATCCCCATCATCCTCCCCTCCAACCTCCCAAGAGACCCTCCTCACCAATCTCGCACTCTCTTGGCGCGCCGGCTTCTTCGCCGAAATCCACTCCCGCTTCACCCTCAATTTACCCGCCGAGGACATTGACATCACGCACCGGCGCGTGCTGGACCGCCTCCTCTCCGAACAGGGCGTCGGTCTCGAGCACTGGGACTCTGCACTTAGAGATCGATTGGTCGCGCAATGGCATATCCAAACACCCTGGTCAGACGTCATTTCCGCGCTGCAAGCACTGCGCCAGTCGGCCTCAAAATCAGACTCAGGCTCGGATTCATTTTTCCTGATTGTACTGGCGAACGGGACGACGCGTCTACAACTCGACATTGCGCAATCCTCCGGCATACCATTCCATATGCTTCTCAGTTCACAGCTTCTCGGGTTCACGAAGCCTGATGAGAGGGTCTATAGAAAAGCCGTGGAGTTGGTCGGACTGGATGTTGATGAGTGTACGATGGTGGCTAGCCATTTGTATGATCTCGAGGCGGCGAAGGGGGTTGGTATGAGGACGATCTATGTGCGCAGGGAGACGGAGGATGTTGGGGTTGATTTTGAGAAGGAGAGGGAGAGGGGGTATGTCGACTTTTGGGTTGAGGGGAGGGAGAAAGAGGGTGGATATGGGTTTGAGGATGTGGCGGATCAGTTGTTGGGAGTGAGTTCAATGGATGAGATGATGGAGAGTTGAAGGAGAAGAGGAGGAGATGGTTGATGGAGTCTTAGACTTCACGTGTAGCTTCTTCTCCCACCACACTTTCGACGATCCCGAGTGAATCACGTATTGCTCAATCGTGTCAGACGTTATGTTTGCATCGAACAAAATGGCGATGTCTTCTAAAGCAGGCTTGAATCATCTACAAAAATTCGGTCTCTCGCGATCGGGCGTATTCAGACCGAATTGGGTATGGCGTGGGGGTCGTAGGATGAACTTTTGCGCTTCCTACCGTGAAGACAACACCATGCAACTCATAACGACGTGATACACCAACTGTCTACTTCTCGACCTGCGTATTGCAGATGTCATGTCTAGAGTCGCAAGCGATGCCGCGCGAGGTAGGCGCACCTCCGATGAGCACCCTCGTTCCTTCACAGTGCGAACCTTGGCAGGAGTTGGTCTCTGTGTCTTGACAGCCCTCATCACTGCTCTCTACTCCGAAAACATCCCCAGCGTTACTACGCAGAGCATCATGGCACCACTACGCGCTTTTCTCGCTATTATTTTGGGCTCGTCTGCCCCTGTTGCTCGTGCCTACTGTCGTCCGGCTGGTCCCATTCTTCCACCACCGAGCCTCAAACACAGCCCTGGGAAACCTCTATTGCGTACTCCACTGCATGACCTATCTTTCGCCGGAGACACTTCCTACGCAATCACAGCAGCGATCGGTAATGTGGAAGTATTCAAGCAGGAGCACAGGTCGCCGGTCTTCAGAGACGCCGGACATGCAAGCCTCTTCGATACCCAGTTTCGAATTGCTTCGGTCACAAAGCTGTTTACGGTTCTGGCTCTGTTGCTAAGCCCCAAATTGTCCTGGGACGCCCCCATAACACGATATGTGGACGGTCTGAGCAGCGCATATGAGAATGTCACCATTCGCGCACTTGCAGGACACACGAGCGGCATGGGCTTTTGGGTTTGTTCATCTTGTGAGAAATCTACAAACACATGTCACTGATTATAATGTGATTAGGGCTGGGCTGGAGATGTCACAAGGCCTCAGTTTGATCCCGCTTCATTCGGACTGCCAGCAGTGAACAGGACGCCCACGAACTGTGATTTCATACCAGGCGGCCGAAAGTGCACAAAACGAGGTGCGTTGTATCCAGTCTATTTCACTCCGGTAACACCGCGCTGATGGACCTCAGACATCATCAGCATGTTGAATGATCCATCACAGACCCCGCATTCGATCAACGCCGGCCCACAATACTCCAACATTGCCTACAATCTTCTCGGTATGGCCCTGGAACAGGCTTATTCCAAGAGATACGAAGACGTGATTGGAGACTTGATTCTAAAGCCTCTTAACCTCACATCAGCAACGTTCATCACGCCCACCAATCGCACGACAGCTTTACTTCCTCGGCCAGTTGACGCATGGTGGGCGTTCGACTTTGCAAGTTACAATCCGACGGGCGGCCTTTGGATGACTCCAAGTGACCTGCACAAGTTTATGCGCTCCATTCAAGAGCACTCACTCTTGTCGCCCGCCCAGACACGAGCTTGGTTGCAACCTCACGCGCTCTTGCCCTCACCAAGCCAAGTCGTCGGTACACCTTGGGAGATTCTTCGTCCTACCCTTAAATCCAGTGGCTATGCTTCGGACATCTACACGAAATCTGGCAGTATGTACCCTTATTATACGAGTTATCGTACGAACGTCAAACGGACTGCTGATATGTATGAGCTATCAGGTATTCCAGGGTACGCAGCGTACGGTATCATCGTACCAGAGCTTAACACGACAGTGACCATTAGCGTCGCGGGAACTTCATCATCTCTTATCGCTCGCGAGTTTCTTGAAGTCCTCCTGAACAAAATCCTTTCGTATGCTTGGAAGCAGGCCGAGAAGCAAGCCTACGAGAGATACGACGGGACCTACACCCAACCCAACTCCGACAGCAGCATCCAAATAACCCAATCTGGACCGCTAACTATCACGGAACTCCGAATGAATGGCGTCGACGTCCTGAACGCATCCGCAGCATTGCGCAGATACCGCCTTCATGATATCTATCCGCCTCGGGCAGTCTTGTTTCCCACGGATCCTGATACTCTGGGCACGGAACGGGAAGTCTGGAGATATCTTATCGATCTCCCGGATGAGGCAGAATTACTCGACGATAGCGATTCGAAGGGGTTTGCCGACATACATTGCCAGGACTGGATGAACTTGGATAAACTACGGTACGCCTCACAGCCACTGGATGTTGTGAAGTTTGTGATGAAGGAGGGAAGGGCTGTTGCTGTGGTGTTACCGGCATGGCGAATGACTCTGGAACGGGAGAAGAGGAAAGAGTAGGCGGCGAAGAGATTACGAAGGCTCATGCGCCCCGAGGATGTGGAAAACCTCAGCTACTGGTACGATTGCTAGGAATACATATTTGACCTCGTGGCTTTATAGGGTGTCATGCATAACGGGTACGGTACATGTTTTTGGAGAGCTTGTGATTTACCATGCCGTGTGATATTGAGAGCATAAGATGCTAAAGATAATAGAGCATGGGACAGATGCATGGTCACTGGTCACGCAGCATGGCTGTAGTGGCGGGATTCTGCGGATTCATTCTATCAGTGGTGGTTTTGACTACTTTGCTCACATTTCCGGTTATCATGGCTACTGACAAGGTTGCTTTGCAGAGCTACCGTCGTCCCTCCGTCGTCCCACATCTGAAAAGCAGCTTCAGCCTTGCGGTGGTATGCGTACCCAAATGGCGAATGCAGTTCTTATATGAAGCCAACAAGTGTCCAGACGCACCGGCCTTCATCGCATCTCCGAATGGTCGACTTATTTGCACTATCTGAATCGCCATAGCCTGTATCAGGCCGCGAGTCTTCTGCTATGACGACTCTTTCTGGTCGCTCCAAAACACCCTCTGCCAGATTGCATCTACTTGGCGTGGAAGCCTATGGACAGCAGTGGAGGTTTGTGGTTGATTCACAGTGCGATCCTAGGCTGCAGTTTTGTTGATTGGAAGCTAACATGGAAGCTCATGTAGATGTGGTGGCTTAGACTCATCGAAGGCGAGTGAGAGGTACTTTATCGTTCAGCTCGCCTCTCGCGTTGCAGATTTCTTCGGCTCTTAGCGAGAAAATCGCCTTACTAACCATTTGCTTAGAGCCGGAGAAATCGAGAGCTCGCTTCCCACCTCAGCTCTCCTGCGACACACTTTCTCTTTCAATGTAGCTGCTGAACATGGACAAGATTCTTCAGAAACTATCGATGCGCCGGCATGGATCACTGATCAGAAGCCGCAAGAATCGAGAAGATTCCGCAGACCAGGCACCCAGCGACAGCAACAAGGATCAAAGCGACGCTGGGGAATGTCGGACCAGCTCAGGCAGCAACGACCAAGAGGACGCTATAGCTGACGACCCCGGACTCTACACTGCTCGAGAAGAGTTTCTCTGTGCCCCCTGCCGTCGGTTCATCAAGTCTTTGACTAGCTTTCGGCCGACTACTGCTCACGACTCAAAGCTGTTCTGGAAGTCTGATACGATCAATGCGAGTGAGACCCCATGTCGACTCTGCCGGTTTCTTCGAGTCGTTGCAGGCGAGGACAGAGCAGGTTACAGTTGCTACTGCTGGGCGATAGAAAGGCTCAATCCCGAATCCTGTGATTTCGGCCGATCGTCAGGTGCCGCGCTTCTGACGGGAAACGGCGCTGTTAACCAATTAGGTCTTCGAAAACGCGTGAAGAAAAGCAATGAAATGGAGCCCCGTCGTATTCATCCCAGGTACATCGATTACTGTGTTATACGTGAATGGATGGACTTTTGCGCAAAAGCTCACAAACAAACATGCCAGATTGCACGTGGAACACCTGTTCGTGGCTTCAAGGTCTTGGATTGTCACACTAGGCGTGTTGTCCAACCTGAAAAGAATTGCAGGTTTGTTGCATTATCCTACGTTTGGGGTGTCACTATTGCACCTGAGCGTTCCGGTGGCCTGTTCCCTCCTACAATCGAGGACAGTATACGTGTCACGTTGAAACTAGGTATGAAATACCTGTGGGTGGACAAATATGTATGTTTGCATTCCCATTCCGAGCCCTCATGGATGTTCGCTGATTCTGCCAGTGTATAGATCAGTCGGATGCCACGGAGAAGCATGGCCAGATACAGAACATGGACAGAATCTGTATGTGAATTGTGACACCCATCCTAGTATACCAGGCTGACATAAATTCAAGACTCCATGGCTGCCTTGACTATCGTCGCCGTGGCAGGTAAAGATCCAAGCTACGGTCTGCCCGGTGTCAGCACAAGACCCCGTCAGGAGCAGGCGTATCTGTCGCTCGCAGAACTCGAATTGATGGAGATTCCTAGTGATCTTTCAAGCTTACGAGAATGCTCGTGGGCAAGTCGCGGGTGGACATTACAAGAAGCCTACTTGGTGAGTTTCTCGATGCCAGCCATCATCGCACCGATTCTGACCCAAACCCTCTACGGCTCTAGTCTAATAGAAGACTGATCTTCAGTGACCGCGAAGTCTCCTTCTTGTGCAACCACATGTACTGCCAGGAGTCGGTCAAGCAAATACTTCATCATCGCCGCAACGCGCCCTGGGATGGCCTCGACGGCGCGCACTTGTTCGGTGTCTTCCCCAGCCTGCATCACAGCCGGTTCAACACGGACCAGATCTTGACCGAGTATACGAAGCGTAACCTTTCTTTCGACAGCGACGCTCTCAACGCTTGTCTGGGAATCTTGAAAGCAAAGCGACCCATGCACTGGCAAGCCATGCCTATTATACAAAGCGCCTACTCCAAGCGCTTTACCTTGGATCTCCAATGGATGCATGTAAGCCCAGATTTCCAGCCTCGGCTGCTACCGGATATCTCGCGATCTGAATTTCCCACTTGGTCTTGGACAAGTATTCGAGGTGAAAAGATGTTCCCACTACACCGGAGTGCGGACGCCGATCACTGTAGCATTTCGGCTCCTACCGTGAATGGTCAATGGATGGACGTCGATGAATGGGTGAGCAAGGGAGCTGATCCCACCATTCTACGTCCCTCGTTGCGCCTATGCGTCACCGGATATGTTGTAAAGCCAAGATTCGTGACTGGCGATTGGATGCGAGATGTGGCGCAGATCCATCCACATGAATTGTTCACTGGCGGACCCGGATTCTGGGCACTTTGGTCATTGGGGGGCTCCCCCGGGCAGGGATATCCTGATGGCTCCAAAACGTTCACCAGGTCTCTAACCGACATCACGCTAGCTTTGAGAGTCATTCGTGATCTTCGGGACCAAAGAACACCTGATGCTTTGGATGATGCTGTTGGCCTGTTCATCCAGCTCGGTAACCGCTGCGAGACCGAATCCAACCCCCGGACCTATCCCGTTATGCTTATTCTGAAACCACACGGTGATCACTACAAGCGTGTGGGCATCACGAACTGGGGAAATGAGGCTTATCTGGTGGAAAACGGTAGACCCCATTCAAATCTATATGGGCGAGCAGGTATGGCTCACGGGGACGGTCAAGACCTGGGTATTGGGACTTTCAAGACCGTTATCATGCCCCCGTCTTCTCCGATAACGATGTATCTTCCCCCCAAAGACACCTTGTATATGGAATGATGCGCACGTGGGAATTTAGTATTTGCAAATATAACGCCGAGCCTGCCTTTGACTTATGCCCAATGTATCTTCCCCATAACGCCAGAAATCGCTCCCAGATGCATTGCTCGTTGCCTGAATCCACAGCTTCTCGAGGTCCTACGTGAACCATTGAGAATCAAACTCCCATCTAATCACGCACGTAATCGCCAGCAGCGGAATCCTGTCCGGGGTTCACCTCCTCGTAGTTGAAGTACTTTACGAAGCGATAGTATCCAGCGGCAATAACGGCTCCCAGCAATGGCCCGATCCAGTATATCCAGTGGTATCCTGGGAAGGATGTGCCAGCGACGCATGGACCAAACGAACGCGCAGGGTTCAGGGAACCACCAGTGTAGAAGACGCCTGAGAAGTATCAGTCAAGGTACAATCGTGCAAGTGCTGCACGGCAACTCACCACCCATCATCGCAACGAACAGCGCCAAGCCGATTCCAATCGGCGCAATGAAGGTATCCTTGCTCTTCTCCACAGCGAGCATAAGCACGACAAAAACGAGCTGTGCGGTCATGAACATCTCGATGAAAACGCCCTGAGCGATGCTAGTCCCGGGCGCAAGAGTCGTGTTCGTCAACTGGATGTCGCCCGGTATCATGCAGGACACGAGACCCGCGGCACACATGGCAGCGAGAAGCTGTGCGGGGATGAGGAAGAGCGAGCGAATGGCTGGAACACCACCAGCGAGAACCAGACCAACGGTCACCTATGCCACCTGTCAGCCGAGATTTTCTTACCAGGACGACGTCCAGGACGACATGGGTCAACATACAGCAGGATTGAACAGTCCTCCACTGATACGATAGAAGGCCCAAGCGTTCACGAGCAGACTGAATCCGTATATCAGCGCAGTGAAGATGTTCTGCTGGCTGCTCGTTCCTCCGTTCTGCGTGCTCGTTTCGCTAGATTGCGTGTGCAGCATCACCTGGCACATGAACGAGAAATACAGGAAGAAGAATGTTCCGACAAACTCGCTCGTCGCAGCGACGATGTGTGCCGTCAAGGCGCTGATGTGCGATTGATCGCGGCCATGATGCGGTGCACCATTGTGTTTGGACTCGCGCGGGACTGGAATGCGCGGCATCGTCGTTGAAGATGTCTGGACGCGACGAGAATAAACAAGTGGGAAAGAACAGTATACAATTCGAAATTCGAAGTCGAAGGATGGCCGAAGAAAGGTCGTTGAAGAAGGTCAGAATAAGATTGCTATGAGATTGGCGTCCGCCTAACATTAAACGGCACAACAAATATGACCACATTCCACAACTCCCATGCACTCGCATCGCCATGACGCGCCCGCAAATTGGCAGAATCAGCCATGGTCCAACTGACATCTCGATGACGCTATTGAAAAACCGGGTAGCGGACCCTGCCCTATGCACGCCACATGTTTGGTCGTTTCCAACCGCCTGCGGCCCGAGTTCTAGTGTCCAATCAGAGCATCGTCTTCGCAATGGCTCGCTCGTGAGGCTTGAAGATGGCGGCCATCATCTGGGGTTATGCTGGTAATGGGCTTGCATTATTGGAGTTCATCTTCGATCGTTTCTTATGCCCTTCTTCTTCGACTGTGTCTTTGGGTCGTGGGAATACGATACGGAACCAGCCTTGTTGTTCGGTTCTGCGGCTTCATCGTCTACGATGAAAATCCTCTCCATAAGCTTTTCGAAGAGAAAATTGTTACAGTCCTGGTGCTGCTCTTCGGGATGGCGCGGGAGGTCAACCCACAAAAAGGACGCCGCGTTGACGCCGCGTTTCTGCGAGATTTTGTACGTTTGCAGGAGGGTGACGGCGTGAGTATGCCTCTGACATTTGTCTTTGGTTATCTCTGATGTAATATTGCAGGAAACTCTGGTCGCTCAGGATAGTATGCGTCGCGCTCTCAGCAAGTGAAGATGGTGCGGAGAACAAACCACACGTCCGACAAGCTCCCAAAACTCGTCGTTCGATTGCGATAAAATGACGCCCAAGCGGATTCCATTCGCGCCGAAATATTTGCTCATCCCCCAGAGTACGAGACCTGAATCATTGATATCTTTCGTATCGATGGAAAGGATAGGTTCGAAAGATGTTGGTTCTGTGTCCGTCTTGTCGATGTCTTTCTCCCACAACCATACCGCATAGTATATCTCGTCGCTGATTAGGTGAAGTGGGTACTTTTGACTCGTCATCAGCATCACGATTGTATCTCTCGAACAACAACACCCCAGAGGGTTGTGAGGATGGCAGAGCATTAGAGCACAGATCTTGATGCCAGCCTGGTACAACACGAGGAGGGCTTGTTCGTGTTTCTCCAGACGATCTGCAGGGAGTGGACCAGTATCTCCAAACGACGCGGGTACAACCTTGATTCCAGTTCTAAGCGAGATGTTAGGGAGGATTGCGCGACAGTAAGGTCTTCCAAGGAGTATGCGGGCCGTCACCGTTAATAAACGCCTTGGATCCGGGGTCTACGAAAGATGATGTTTTGAAGAAACTGCCAACTGTTCTCTAGTAGGCATCTGAGCGTGAATGGTATCCAGTACCCTATGGTGGGTTTACGTACAAGTGGAAGCGAATGAAGATAGGGCGATAGTATCTTGTGGGTAACAGTGACAGGAAGCGGGCGTTTCAAAGTAATCTGGGTAGTCGTTGCAACGTGAAGCGTTATATTCAGTCAAATTACCTGCCTGGAAGAGCGCCACATCCTTACCAGTCTGCACAAGTCGCAAGTTAGCAATTACCATAGAAAAGTGGTAGTCCGGTACTTACTAATCCGCAGAGATCGAACTACTCCTCACCGACAATCCCAAAATGCTCCATGCACTCATTCCACGCTTCCTCCCAATCGCGCTGCCGTTGAGTCTTGCTTATCTCTCATCCCTCTTGAAGGCCCTTGCGGTGACCTGTGTGCCATGCTTGGTTGCTGCATGATAGCATGACTTGCTCTTGAACGCGGATCTCGAGCTCTTGATTTAATTCTTGTTTCAGCTCCTCCCTCAAGCTCAAGTCTTGAGCTTTTCGCTCGCTCGCGGCCTTGTCTTGCTCTGCCTTGACCTTTGCGGCCTCTTGTTCCGCCTCGACTCTTGACATCGCGCGGGCGGCTTCCAGCCACTTCCAGCCACTTCTTGTATTGGAACCCTGCGTGCTAGTCGAGGTCAGCCTCCCAACCTACGCGGCCTTCGTTTATCTTCTGCAATCCCGCGTTGATGAGCGCGTCGTACGCAGCCATTTGTTTCGATATGTCTTGTTGGAAGTCTTGTCGGAGGTCTTGATGATGTTCGAGCTCTTGCTGGGTCGAAGGGCGCTCGTTCCTGGAGTTCAAGTTTTGAAAGTACTGCGCGTCTCGTTGCGCGGTGATCAGCTCGGCGTGTGTCAGCTCATTGTCTTGTATCAGCGAAGTGACGGACGCATTGTAAGCGTCAAAGGCCGTTTTGAGCTCCATGATCTTGCTCCGCCGATCTGATCCATATTTGCTCATCGCTTTCGCAAATTCGAAAGTCTTGGTGAAAGTCGGCCTCTGGTGCGGTGGAAACTCGGCCCTCAGAGTCGCTTCCTTGCTGGGGAAGTTCTTGACGTAGGTGTCTTTGCCGTCCTCGGAGAGTAAGTCTTGATGAAAGACCTGGGTGGCCTTTTCTTGTGCGTCTATCAAGTCTTGAGCCTTCTTCGCTTGCATGAGTAGGATCGGGGAATTATGGAAAAATCCGTACGGCCCCAGGCCCATGCAATCTTGAACTGCATTCTTGCCTTTGACCATGACCTAAACCTTGTCAACGTGCGTCGAAACGGAATCATCACCATGAATACTTACGACAAACTCCAAATCTTCGTCATTCTCATCATCTGGGGCGATAGACGCAGGGGCTGCTGCAAGGGCTGCATTCGATGCGCCAGCTTCATGGGCTGCGTTCGCGTTGCCAGCTGCAAAGGCTGATTGTGGGTCGCTAGCTTCAAGGGCTAGCTTGTCACCGGCAGCTTCACTGCCTTT
This sequence comes from Lophiostoma macrostomum CBS 122681, assembly GCA_010405375.1. Lineage (NCBI taxonomy): Eukaryota > Fungi > Ascomycota > Dothideomycetes > Pleosporales > Lophiostomataceae > Lophiostoma > Lophiostoma macrostomum. The sequence goes on from MU004548.1 coordinate 42,591, forward strand.
CTTGTCCTCAGCAGCTTCACTGCCTTTCTTGTCCTCAGCAGGGTCATGGTGCGCGGAACGCTTCTTGAGCTTGTTGCGGAACTGTTTGTCCATCGCTTCACCGAATTCGACATCGTCGATATATGCGTCCATGCGCTCAGGCCCCTGAATGTGGTCGATCTGCGCCATCGAAACGTGATCCGGGTCGAGGCGATCACCTCCGTGATAGCGAGGCATGATAGGCCTAGGAGTTTGGATGCGAGGGTGGCGTCTTCCAGACGAGAAAAGGAGAGAGAGAGAGAGAGAGAGAGAAAAGTCTTGCAAGCCACATCGGCAAGTTCCGGGGAATTCGCGATGGACATGGCCAGATTGCCGAGTTCGAGGTTGCTCTGCGAGTCTAAGAGCAAAGTCTCGGCTAACTGGTTGATGTGCGGCCACATCTTGTCCATGCCCTCTATCTTGTCGATCAGTACGATCGAGTCTAGCAGCTCGGAGTCTTGGATCGTGGCCGGAATAGCCACGTGAAGGCTTGCGTCGTTTAAACTTGCGTTGTCTACAATATGGTTGGTAAGAAGACATGGGTTTTTGGCAGGATTTGTGACTTACCCGCGATGCAGGCGTATAAGTCCACCGCATGAGGGAGGTCCGCCGGTAATTGAACATCGATTGGCGTCTGCGGGGAGCGACTCTGACCCTCGGCGAACTGGCCATTGAGCATCGCGTCGAATTCTCGGGAAATGGTCGTCAAAGTGTCAGCCTTCACTCTGATGCGCCGAACAGCGCCGGTATTGGCCCCAACAGCAAGCCAAACGTCTCCGTTGGCATCGACCGTTTTCCTCGGCCGTCTTATGTTGCGTGACATGGGGCACTTGAACTTCCACTGGCTTCGAATTCGAAGGTGCCGTAACTTGTGCTCGAGGTGTTGTAGTGACTTCCGACATGTTCGTCGTACCGTACATCCACCTCATGTCTAGCACCATGGTCCTCTAAAATTACCATTATAGGAGGCTGAAAACTAAAAATCGAGTGGTATACTTGAGCCTGGAACGTTAAGCGCCTTCTGGGGGGCATCAAAAGGTATGACCTAGGTCAACTATGCATCTGATTGTGACCCGATACCGTTTTCGGATTTTTCCACTGCTGGTCCAACAAAAGTGTGACGCACTATTTCCCTGGGAGCCTTTGAAGCTTGTGGAATGGAGGTAGCGACGGTTCGAAGAGGAGGAGGATAGGAAAGGAAAAGCCCGTGATCTAGCCTTCTTCCGGACCCTACCTAGGTAGACATGGAACTGTAACCGTCTCGTCCATGTGAAAGTGAAGACAGAATACTGGAACAAACATTGTATCGAAGTACTGTTGGTGACTGATACACTATCGCATCGTATGGGTATCCTGAGTAAGCTGTTGATCACGTGGCGTGCGGGGACGGATCTCACACCCCGATTATCTTGCCCCAGAGGAGGCGCTCCACTGGCGCTTGGATGTTCTGAGGAGGCTGGTGATTGTAGTACTCGAGACTGTAGGTTTTACAGAAGCGCCCGAGCTGTAGCGTCCACGCGCGGGGTCGTTAGAAATGTATGTAAACCCGTCCCCGGGATGCGTTTGGCGGAATTACCCACCCCGCTGCACGTCGCATGGAGGCGCATGGGGCAGGCATAGACACATAAGCCCTAGACGAGTCTGTATACCAAGTTTGGTGGAGTTAGCCTTGGAGTGGAATATATGTGGTTATAGCTATTATATAGTTTTAGTATTAATATTAGTAAATAAAAAGAGCTAACGTACTTCATGGGCGAGTGGCCGACACGGGCGAGTGGCCGGGCTCTGCCAAGCCCTTACCAACTACCTCTAACGTACTTGCATAGCGAGTCGGACAGGCAAGCGAGTCGGACACTCTGCCAAGACCCCACCAAAATGTACTATCACCTATAGTACAATATAATATCTTAATAATATAATAAACTACCTATATTAAAAGAAGCTTGTATATAGCTTGCGCTTAGTACTATTTAATAAGATATAACACTTTTTTAATAGTATACTATAGCTATCTATAACGTCTCTTATACTATACTAAGTAATTAATATACTAGAAAGACCTTTTAACGC